>PVKA01031233.1:0-26478 GCA_004027165.1 Ctenomys sociabilis
CTGAGCTACAAAGTGAGCTTAAGGCCAGCCTGAACTGTATAGTGAGACCCTGTCTCAAAAAGACAAAAAAACAAACAAAAAAAAAAAAACTAGCCACTGTGCTCTGCCTAAGCAGAGCTATCAGGCCAGCCCTGAAGGAAAATTTCAGTGGAAATATTTTTTGTGAATTATATACTTTAGTATTCAGAATTCAGTGCACCATTGATAATCATAGATTTAATACTAACATTCTTAAACACATAAGTAAGAATCTAGCAGTGAACAGAAGTGGCTATTCTATGGTGGAGCTTACTGTCCAGAAAAATGGGAGCAAAGTCGTTTTCCTTTTAAGAAATTTTCCTTTGTATTCCTCATTCTGATACTATAAAAAGGTGAAAGAATTTACTTTGTTAATTCTAGGTGAAAGTTTGATGAGATGAACTACTTACTTTTTTTTTTATTTATATTACAGATGGTTCCAATCCCTACACTTTGAAGCTTTGCTTTTCTACATCCTCCCATTTATAAGAAGAGCATGTTAGAGTTTGTGTTCTTTAGTACAGTTTTAAAGCCACAGTTCATTAAAAAATAATCTAAAATGGTTAATCTAATGTTGCCTTGCTTACTTTAAGATCCTGTTCTGTAATAAACATATTTTGCCTTGAATAAATTTGTTGTAAACAAATACTGTGTTCATTTTCAGATAGAATATCATAATGTAGACTGTCTACAGCTTTGTTGTAGATTATGCAAATACACGATTTCTAAACCTCTTACTATAATTTTTCTTTCACGGTAAAAGTATATTTACATTCTTAATGCTAATTACTATCTGCAAGTATTTTTCCATGTGTATGAGATTAATATAGGTGAAAGTATTGCATTTAAAAATAGGATTCTTGTATGTTTAGATGTTTTAAGTATGTTGCAGTTACTCATATTAAACATAACTTGTACTATTTTAATGAAGTTTGAGGATAACATTACGTATGTCAACTCAAGTACTACAGGTTTGGCTGATTTTATATTTTGAAAAGTTTATCAGACATGGATACACTTGTACAGTATGCCTTCCAACTTAATTTAAGATGGTGTATTTTTTTTGTCATTGTCCATTTGTATTGACATACTTCTGTTTCTAGTTCCTAGTTGAAGGTTTTATAAAGTTACAACATTGAGTTAATGTGTTTACCTTCATTTGTTGTGTGACTTGATCTTAAAAATATATATAATTATTTGACATTAAGGTGATTTTTTTTTTTTTTTTTTTGGCATTGAGATTTTAATAGAAGGTATAATTAACAAGTTTTTGTGGAGTAACATAGGATCTATATATGGGCTTTATTAGAGAGCCTGTGAGCCCCCTAAACTAATATGTAGAAGTTTGGGTATTTGCATTTTTGTTTTCTACTCTTCATCATGATAATATATTTTTCTATATGGTGCAATATTTAAGGATCTAATTTTATTTTTGATTGAAACAGATACCTGTTTGTCTCAGTACCATTTATTAAACATTCTCCCATTGGATCTGTTTTTCTCTTTTTTTTTCTTATTTTAAAAAATCTTATTAATTGATGAATAAAACTTAAGGACTAAATATAAATAAGAAGGAACAATATACTTCATCTATTTAGAATAACCAGGAAGTCCATAGTTGTTAGCAGTTTTGTGATCTTGAGACTTTTAAACATTAGCAAAGGAAAGTTCAATTTAGAATCAGAGCATGGTGGTGCACTTGCTCAGGAGACCGAGACTAGAGGATTGTTGCAAGTTCGGAGCTAGTTGGAGTCACATTGTAAGTTGAAGGCCAGCCTGAGCTGAACAGTGAGAGCCTGTGTCAAAACAAAAAAGAGAAAAAATTGAATTTAGGCTTATGAAAAGGCTTTATTTCTACTGTTTTTGATTTTGTTTCTTTGAGACAGGGTCTTGCTACATAGGCCAGGCTGGCCTTGACCTTACTGTGTAACTAAGGGTGGCCATGGACTCTTGGCATTCTTTCTACCTCAGCTTCTTTTTTTTTTTTTTTTTTTTTTTTTTTTGGCAGAACTGAGGATTGTCAGGCCCTTGCACTTGCCAGGGAAGGGCTTATTCCACTGAGCCATCTCCCCAGCCCCAATCTCGACCTCTTGAGTGCTGGGATTATAGCAGTGTACTACCATGCCCAGCTTTTATTTCTAATGTTAAAATAAATATTCTTAATGCTTTTAGAAATGAGACATGATCTGAAAAATTTTAAGAATAGCAAGTTGAGATAGAAATTAAATGCACATTAATGTTTACTTCCCATTGAATATTTATTTACTTATTTATTGCTTTCTGTTTTTGAGACATGAGCTCACTGGGTAATTCAACTTGGCTTCAAACTCAGTAGAGCTCAGGATAGCCTCAAACTCATAGTGATCTTGTCTTTGCCTCCTGAATGCTTGGGTTACAGGTGTGCACCACCACACCCAGCTGCCTTCCTCTTGAATTTTGATAGTAGTGGGTAAGTTCCCATGTAGGTCTTTAAGATCTAGGAAAGGTTAAAGTGAACCCTAAAAGGATTTTAGACCCTTTATATGGAACCCAGGAAATTAGAGGGAATGTTGCAACTGCAAATGCCTGATACTGGGTTATGGGTGTTGGTATTTAGCAGTTTGAAACCTAAATTTGCTTAATACTACAATAAGCAAAGCTTTTTCCATTGCAAAACTGAAATGAGGTAACTTTCCCTCCTTTGAAAACTAATGTGGATTGTCAGTGTTAGAGATTTGTTTGTGCCTAAGATTTTAGAAAAATAAACTTGTAGATAATTGATAGGGTTTATTTAATCTAGACTTGCTTTCAGTGCTATGTACTCTCAGTGTTTAGATGGAATCACTGTGACTCCCCACCAGAAGAATTCTTTAGGAATAAATTAGTAGGTTAGGCCTTGTTTTGATAAATGCATCAGTGTGTAAGCCCTACATTGCTTCAATCACTAACACCTTTGAATGTACAGCCTTGCTGCATATCAAGTTTGGTTGTAAGTTCTGCCTTTTTCTTGGTCTTGACGACACTTCTCTGTGCTTTCTGCAGATTTCAGAGTTGTATTTACAGCCTGAATCTGAATACTGTATATGTCCATAGTACAGCATTTGACAGTTTGACTCAGATGATCCACTACCACCATTTCTGAGGTGCTGACTTATATTCTACAGATGCCTTTTTTTTTTTTGGCGGAACCAGGGATTGAACTCGGGCTCAAGCCCTTGCACTTGCCAGGGAAGCACTTATTCCACTGAATTATCTCTCTGGCCCCTACAGGTGCTTTTTGAAAGCCTTTACTTTTATTCTTTTGTGGTGCTGGGGATCAAATTGGGGCCCTTCTTGCCAGTCAGGTGCTTATACCGCTGAGCTATCTCCTATCTCCCTGGCCCTACTAATGCTTTTTGATAGACTAGAAAACTTAAGTGAAGACACTCATGTCAGGGGCCTTTTAAGGTTTCACTATGCCATTCAGACTTACACTGATCCTCCTGTCTCAGCCTCCCCAGCTCTGGGATTACAGGCATTGCCATCACGCCCAGTTTTGGTGGCCTGCATGGCATGTGGTACCAGGGATTGAACTCTGGTCCATGTACTTGCTAGGCAGGTGCTTAGGACCACTGAGCTCTCTCTCCAGTCCCATGTCAGGGGCTTTTAACAGGTTATCTCATTCTATCTGCGTTAACTTCACAGTGTTCATAGTGAAGTCTTGAGGATCATAGCAGTCTTGGTTACTAAGGTCCCCACACGTCTGAAGAAAAACCTTCAACTTCAGGTTTTAGTTTCTTGCAAGTTTTAATGTAGGTACAAAGATGTCTAAAATCTTTTAAAATTTAATAGAATTGTTACACTAAAGCAAATATAAGCAATATATATTTCTATGGTTAAGTCATTTTTAGCATAGTAAAAGTATTGGCTAGTCAGTATTGACCCAAGGATGAGAAAGTAAGTTTTCTTCCATTGAAAGGCAAATTGGTTCTGTATATAACTAAGGGAAATGTATTAACAGTTACATTTTGATTTACATGGGAGAATAAAATTATTTACATGTTCTGCAAATATCCTTTCAAAGACCAAGTTAGAATAGTTTTTGTTTCAGTCTATGTAAAATCATTACAAAACTACAATTGCAGAGTTACATCCCTATTTTAATTATTAGGGGTTTAAATAAGTTCTAGTTTTGAGAAAGTTTATATCTACTTTTCAAATGTGTGATACTATTAGGTAATGGGCTAGAAAAATGAAAGAAATAGACAATTGCTTAGCAGAAAATTTTTTTTTCTTTTTCTTTCTAGAGCTTGCCTGGGAAGTGCTTATTCCACCGAGCCATCTCCCTGGCCCCTAGAAAATATTTTTGATAGCCAAGACTTTTCCCTAATACTTGCATAAAAGTATTAACACATACTTCCTCTGGTTTTCTTCTGTTTTGTTTGTTCAGTGTGGAGAGCAACAACTTTGAATGTTCTGAAGCTTTAACAGTTGGGCAGCACGTATAAGTAGGCAAGAGTGGTTCTACTGTGAGTTATCAGGAAGCCGAAGAGTATGTCAGTGTGTCTGTCCTTATGATTGTTGGTGATGTTACTGCTGTCTAAGGAGACCTGTGGGGTCACCTGGCCTCTGGTGTTTCAGTCTGTCAGCCTCCGTTTTCTCTTCAGTGGGGTCCCAAATTTTGTATATGCTATGATAGGCTTGCTTCCTGTCATCAATTTGCAGGCTCTCCTTAACTTCGAGAAGGCAGACTTCCTCTTCATTCAATGGCCTTTTCAGTTTTTCATGCTTTTTCTTCACTCTGAGCTGCTCTTTCAGTACTACTGCTTTCTCTTTTTCTCTGAAGATTTTCCTGCAGTGTCTCCAGGAGGGGTCAGGGGGTGGGTGTTTTTCATAGATTTCTTTTCCAACCCTATATATCATTTGTAACACGTTCCTCTGAATTAACAATTATTTCCAATTTCCTTGTGCAATAAGGAATACTTGAAAAATGAGTGGCTGCATTTGTATCCTCTGCCTTCTTTCCAGTAAGATTCTCAGGTACGTGAGTATGTTGATCTTCACATCTTCACACGTGGAGTGGGCAGTGGGCAGCTACTACCCTTCAGTGGCTGCCGTGTCTTGGCTACTCTACAGTCTTGACTAAAAGTGATTCAGCAGAGGCACATGCTAGTGTTGCTGGCTTCCGTACTTTTCCAGGATGCTCTGTTTTTAATACTGAAATTCCATCTTCATGTCCAAGTCCCATTACATATTTGTTAAATCTGGCAAGCTGAATTAGGAATACCAGCTGCAGCTGCCTTTTTAAAAGCCCCACTCCTGAGAAGTGTTTCACCAAGTTAAAAAAAAAAAAATATAGCTGCCATGAGACTTGGTGGTTTTAGTATAACTTAGGCACTTGAACTAGAGATTTTCTAGACCATTACTGAAGAAAGCGATTAGCTCAGTTTTCTATCATCATTTCTCTTACATCGCTATATGGGGATGGATGAGTTACTAGATAACTGCTTTTTAGTAGCTTTTTCTGAAAGAATTTTTTTGAAAAAATTTAATTTGTAATGTACAATGGACTTTTAAGACCACTCTTCACTCTACTTATGTGTATCAAGATGTTACTGCAGGGAGTCCAGGTAGCAAAATAGGAATGGCGTCAAGGGTCACCATCATCTTAGGCATAAGGAACAATTTTTATTTTGCCAAATTTCTTGGTTCTACCTGTTCCATTTATTTTTAGCTTGAAGTTTCTTGTCTTGGCTTCTGTCTGAGCACTTTATCTTCATCTATCTCCTTGGCCTGTTTTTTGGGCTTAGTTTGAGGGGCTGCTTAATGATCTTTGTGGCCAGATGTGGTATGTGGAACCCAGTTGAGAAACCAATGAGGAGGGGCCGGGGAGATGGCTCAGTGGAATAAGCACTTCCCTGGCAATCTCAAGGGCCTGAGTTGAATCCCCAGTTCCGCAAAAAAGAAAAAGAAACCAATGAGGAAAGGACCTTTGGTTTACGTAAAGTTTCTTAGGTAGCAGTTTCTTGTAAAATCAATAACATTTCCTATCTCCATATGGATGTTTGGCCCAAGAGACTTAGTCCCCTGAGGGTCCACATGAGTGTTAGGAAGGCTTTTTAGTTGATGATACCATAGATAAACCACAGGTATGATGTTAGATGAAACAAAAATTTGAGCTTCATAAGTTAGTATGTTCATTAAGTCTACAGTGTTTCCATTATCAACTGAGGAGTAAGTGAATGTACAAACATTTATAGTAACACCAGAAAATCATTTGGGATTTAAACTATAGTAAGTCCCTGGTACTGTTTTCTTCTGAAACTTACCATTTGAACTAAATGGATTCAAGTGATTTGTAAAACCCAATATATTTGTAGATTTTTTTTTTTTTTTTTTTTTTTTTTCTTTTGGAACTGGGGATTGAACTCAGGCCCTTGCACTTGCCAGGAAGCGCTTATTCCACCGAGCCATCTCCCCAGCCCCTTACCCAATATATTTGTAAAGCACCTTTAGAAGACATGAATTTGAACATAATTGCTTCAGCACTAGCACTTCATTTGTGGCAAACTTGAAATTCTCTTTTTATTTTTTTGCAAAACCGGGGATTGAACTCGGGCCCATGCACTTGCCAGGGAAGCACTTATTCCACTGAACCATCTCTCCAACCCCTCTCAATTTTTATTTTTTTATTTTTTTAATGTATTTAGTACAGGGTCTCACTATGTAGATCTGACTCTTACTGATTCACTTGTTTTCAGCCTCCCAAGTGCTAGAATTACAGGCGCGTGCCACCACACCCAGTCTCAATCACTGTCTCAGTGCACCCTGGGGACGGGGCCAATAAGGCACTCCAGGGATTGAACCCTATCTGCTGTGCTCTGCCTAAGCAGGTGCTTTAGTCTGCTGAGCTATCTGGTTGGCCCTGAAATTCTCTTTAATTTACGAATGAGGAAATGAGTGTTGTTAGACACTGCTACTAGTCCATGCACACACCCTGCTTCTGTAACAGAAGTCAAGGTTTGCGTGAGCTCAGGTGGCTTGGTTCTGTCACCAATGGTGCCTTACTGGAGGGAAGAGTACTGGAGGCTGAGCCAGGGCAGCAAGTGTACCACAATTACATTTCCAGCCCTTTTTAATTTTGAGATAGCCTTGCTAAGTTGCCCAGGCAGGCCTTGAACTTGTGATCTTACTGTGTCAGGCCTCCTAGTTTTCTGGGGTTATAGCTGTGCCATCAAGTCCAGCAACTGGTGCTTCCAGGGAGGTATTGTGTCATAGGAGGGGCATTTTGATAGTTGGTAGGGATGGATTTTAAGAGTTCGTTAAGAGCACCGACCAAGAAGAACTAGCCTTTGACCTACACAGCCTTCCAACATCCATCAGGTAACTCATACAGGCAGAGAATCTATGTGTCTCGATTTGTTCCTAGAAACTATTGTAAATAGGAGAAAAACATTTCTGTGTTCTTGTGTGCAGTACTGCAGTCTGAACCCAGGACCTTAGGGTTGCTAGGCAGTCTACCCCTGTGCTGCATCCTGGCCCTTTATTTTAATGTGTGCTGCAGTGAGTTTTCTAGCCACACAACTGCTATATAAATAAGGGAAAAAGGATTTGTCTGCAAGGATTTGTCTGGAACATTTCCAAGAGTTAACTATTTTGGAAACCCGTGTCATCAAAGAGGTATTGGAGTTGCCCCTGCAACACACCAGGGTCAGTTTTCATTTGTAACTACTCTGCCTTCATCCTTATGCCTGCTGTCACAGCATACTTTTGTACATTTTACTTCTTTATATTACAGTTAACGTGTCCTCTTCAATCTAGATTTTTTTTTTCTTTAACATAATAGCTTACACTAGTTCAACTTTTTTTATGTTTTGGTTTTTCGGCACTGGAAATTGACCTCACAACCTGATGCTTGCACTGTGCCACTGAGCTCTATTCCTGGCCTTGAGACTGGTTTGGGAACCATGGCTTAGGTCGTGAGTCTGTGCTGAACAGGAAACCTCTGTTGGTGAGATAGCAGTACTGAAGACCTGTGAGTGATGCTCTCTCTGGGAAGCAGTAGCTCAGCGGTAGAGCACTTGCCTAACATTTTAACACCCTTGGGGTAAGTCCCTGGCACCCGCTTCCCGAAAGTGGATGGAACGCTGTGCTCTTGGAAAGGATGTGGGTGGCAGGAAGAAAAGACCGCAAACTGCTAGAGCCATTTTGCTATCTCGAGGGAAACTACAGGTGGCAGTTAGACCTTAAGTGAATCTTTTGCACGTAGAAACTACCATTTTGATCAATCTATTTTAAGGTTCTTTAGCTGCCTAGATCTCATCCTTAACTAGAGTAGGTTTGCCACAGGAAGGTCTAGACCTGATGTTAGTCTGGGGCCTGGGTAGCACCAAGGAACAGACCACAGTGACTTTTGGCTCACGTTCTCTTCTGTGGTGGCCCCCTTTCTCACCACAGGGTCACTTCCTACTTGGCCCAAACTCACTCTGTTTCTTTTCCTGCCTTAATAAAATCTTGTCTTAACTAATGCTTTCTCAGGACAGAGCCTAGAAGCCACCTTCAGAAGGAGACTCCAGCACCCCCAAACCCGGTAAAGCTCTGCTCCCTGCCCTGTGTTGAGAAAAACTTACTCTGAGCGCTTATCTCATTGACATTAGCCATCTAGTGGTGAGAGGGAGTGATTGCAATTTAGAAAACAACTTTGCACAACTTCTTGCCAAGAAGACTTAGGATGTGGTCTACTGTGTGTGCTACCATAACTACTGTGATAATAGCTCAGCCTAGGCTTGGCTCTCTGCACATCCTGCCAGCTCTCAGATATCCTTGGAAGAAACATGTCCGTTTTGGGAGCCAGGTCACTTTTTATGCAAGAGGAGGTACCCAGAAGACCAGAATGATAGATCTGAGCTAAGGGACAGGAGCAACTCATTCCAGTTGTTTGTTGCTCTATAAAATACAGACATTAATACTGTATGCAGATATATATATATATATATATATATATATATATATATATATATATATATATATAAAATTTTTTTTTCCAGAACTGAGGACTGAATTCAGGTCCTTGCACTTGCCAGGGAAGCACTTACTCTACTGAGCCATCTCCCAGGCCCCAGTTATATTTTTTTGAGGCAGGGTCTTGTTATGTAGCTCAGTTGCCCTTAAGCTCACTGCAAACCTTCTGCCTCAACCTCCCAAATGCTGGGATTACAGGCATGCACCACCCCATGTACCTCTAGTTGATTTGCTTAAACCCAAATTAAGGTGGCCTACAGTGGGCCATGGGGATTGTTGCAATAGCACCCCTTTTTAAAACCTTCAGTTGTGAAAATGTCCATTAGACTAGAAACTCCATAATGACAGGGAATTTTGTATTTTTTTCCCTCTTCTCTCAGAACTAACACTATGGGTCAGGATCACCTTCACAGGTGAAAACTGTCTCCTCTGATGCCAGAGCCACAGCTTGGCTGGGAGGGAGATGAGAGAGCAAGCGTGCTTATCAAGAGAAAGAAGCCACAAATCTAAAGGAAATAGTAATACTGAAGGCCACAGAAGCAAGATTAAAAGCTGTCTTGATAAGCTGCAACCCTGAGTAGAAAATAGTAGGATGAAATCTGAGATAACAAAAGGTGCCTCATTTAAATTTAATGTTAAAGCTTGGTGTGGTGGCATATGCCTGTAACCCACACTCAGGAAGCTGAGGCAGGAGAATCACTGAGTTCAAGACCAACCTGAACTATAGGGTGAGACCCTGTCTCAAAAAACAAATAAGTAATGATTGCTAATTTATTAAATTTTGGTACCAGGAATCAAACTCAGGACGTTGTGCTTTCCAGGCAGGAGCTGTGCCACTATGTTATATCTCCAGCCCTGCTAATTTATTGAGTAATTATATGTATTGGGCATCTTGATGTGACATATGATTCTTAGTTGGATAACACTACAGTTTGGATCTTTCTTTTTCCTCCTCTTGCAGTGCTGAAGAGTAAACCTAGGGCTTCTTACATGTTAGGCAAAGACTTGTTTTGCAGCAGGGTCTCGCTATATAATCCAGGTTGAACGCACTGTAACCCTAACTGGCCTGGTACTAGCAGGGATCCTGTAGCCTCCGTCTCCTGAGTGCTTACGCTAAGTGTGTACCACCACACCTGGCATGGGCAAGCCCTCATTCCGGGGCTGCATCACCGCCTTTACTTGAATCACAAAAGCGCTCAGAGAACCATATTGATGCTTTTTTTTCTGGTTTCAGGGATCAAACTCAGGACCTTGCACTCGCCAGGCAAGTGCTTATGCCACTGAGCTATATCTCCATGCACCCCCCCCCCCCCATACTGAAGCTTTGCAAGGTTTGGTCTCTAGCCTGTGATAGGTGAGCCCAGTCTGATCTTGTGAACCCTTAGAAGTGAGATTCAGTCTTACCTTTTTCAAGAGAAGAGAGTAGATAGGAGATTTGGAAGGTGTGGCAGGGATGGCTTTTCAAATGAAGGTCCTACTGGAAAGAAGTCAGATTAATAGGGGTGTATCCTTGGAGCTCCTGAGCCCTCATCCCCTGCCCATATATTTTCCTTACTTCTTGGCCACCATGAGTTAAGCACCTTTGCCTCACCATGTGCTACCTGCCATGGTGTCCTGCCACATGATAAGCTCAAGAGCAATAAGCCAACTGGCTTGTTGGACTGAAACCTCTGGAACCATAAGCTAGAAGAAACCTTTCATGATAAATTGATTGTCTTGTTTACTTTTGTCACAGCAATGGAAAGCTGACTAACACAGATAAGATAGAAACCATTATTATTAAAATAGAAATTGACCCTGTTGAAGTTTAGTCTGCTGTTAAGTGATGGGACCAGCTTTCCAAATCTTGCAAATAAGACCCCCTCAAACCTCAGAGATGACCTTGTCTCAGTGCTTGGAGCCTGTAAATATGTGGTTCACAAATTGCAGCCCCCTATAGCAAAAGGGGCTTTGTAGATCACAGAGTATCCTAGAGTATCTATGAGGGTCTAGTCTAAATACATGAATCTACTTCTGTCTTTGATGACAGAACAAAGTGAACAGAAGACATCTTAAAATATGAGAGCTGCTTGCTTTGGAAATGGGAAGAGAAGGTCACAAGCCAGGGGATATGGGGAACCTGTGGAAGGCAGCAGCAACCCCAGTGGGAAAAGGGGATCCCAGCCCTGCATCTGCGAGGAGCTGACTTCTGTCAGCCTGGAGGATCAGGAAGTAGATTCTCTCCCAGAGTCGCCAGGAAGGAGCAGGAGCATTTTGCTTTTAGCCAAATGAGATCAGGCTTGGACTTCCAATCTACTGAAGTATAGTCATAAATTTATGGCAAGCTGCTACATCCCTGTTGCGGCAGCCATAAAAACTACGGGAGTATCTGGGTTTTCCATCAGAAGCCTCAGGGGCAGCCAGAGGCTTTTGTTGGCCACAGTCTAATAATGAAGCCACATCATGATGAGGCTAAAACAAAAGAATCAGAACAAGGGCAAGGAGACATTGCTTCTAGGTTAGCGCTTACTATGTGTAGACTGGTCAGCCCTTTTCTGGTCAGTTCCGAATGCTGTCACCAGTAATGAAAGTACATCAAATCTAACATCAGTGTAGTAATACGTTGAAGCTTCACAAAAGTTTAATACTTGAGAAGCTGATGCCTTTGGTGTGTGCTTGCTGTATCCCAGTATCTTCTGCGAATATTGACACAGTTCCTCTGGCTAAATGACACAGGCTTTTTCCTCGCTTACCATTTGCATTAGTCTGTGGTGACTACTTCGGAGGACTCTGGCCGGAGATGAGGCTGATGGCATTGATCTGGTTTATTGAGGAATCACCTGAATATCTCAGCTGAGGGTCGGGAGGGACGTGAATAGGCAAATTGTGGGGCGGGACAGGGCTGCTCTTCAGCCAGTGACCGCCAGCCAAGTATGCTTGGCATTCTGGCTCCAGGAGTGTGCTCTACAGGTACTCCTCAGCAAGGACAGCGAGCACAGCCTCTGGCCTGACGTGCCCACATTAGTCAGCTTTGTATGCCTAGAAAGCGGTCTGAAATAGTAACTTGTAATTACTGTGGTGCACACTTTGGGAGGCTTCATTCACCCCATGCTGGGGGGCGTGTGTGACAGAGGAGGGCACCTACCTGGGGGCAGGTAGGCAGAAGGGAGGAAGCAGAGGGCCCACTGTCCCCGTGGAAGGCACCCCTCAGGAGCCAGTAGGTCACTGCTTCCCTTAGCTCCGAATAGCAGCACCAGGGATTCAGCCTTTGACCCATGGGGAGGATGTTTCAGGTCCAAGCTGTTTCAAAGTTAATCAGACGAAAATTTAAAATCTCCAAGATGCAAAATAGGCAACAAAGTCTACTGTAATCCAAAGTCCTGGCTACCATCGCAGTCTGTGGGCTCCTCCTCTGAAGGATTTGTATATATATATATTATATATATATATATATATATTTATCTCTGCCTAGATATGGTCATGTACATGTTTTTATTGTATTTTTAACGATATCCTTTTGAAAAATTTATGGACAGAACTATTAATCAGAACACTTATTTTTCTTTTTTTCTGTTCTTACAAAGTTTCTGTTTTAAAGACTGGCCTCTAGAAGTACTTGCAAAACAGTGAGACATCACTAAAGCATTTAGAGTGAAGTTTTCAAATAAATAATTGTAATGCCTACCTTTGTACGGAGCTACAACAGCATCACCATCACAGTATTTGTTTGGCTTTTTTTTTTTTTTTTTTTGGTACTGGGATTTGAACTCAGAACTTCTCACTCGCCAGGCAGGCACTGTGCTCCTGAGATATATCCCCAGCCCGTAGTGTTTGTTTTTATTAAAATTAATTCTTTGCAAGTTTATTACTAAAAAATCCTGGTCTTTAATACAGGTAGTCCTCCTTATCCAAAATACGTGGGACCACCCAGGGGCAGAGGCACTTCTCACCTTCTAATGCTGGGCATTGAAGAGGTTGAGGCAGGAGCGTTGCCCTCAATGTGAGGCCAGCCTGGGCCACTGTGCAGTGAGTGGAAAGCCAGCCTGAACTACACAGGAAGACCTGATCTCAAAAACAGCATAAATTGCTCCCACAAGTATTTTGGCATGTACATATGTGCTATTCTGGCTGTGGAACCACAGTCTAAGCATGAGATTCATTCATACCTGTGGACATACCCTGAAGGCAGCTGGACCAAAGAAGAGTTGGGCTTGAGCCTAATTTTCATAATGTTGTTTCATCGTAATTTTCATAATGTTGTTCCTGAGTCATAATTGCATGCTGTGATATTTTCCAATCCAGCCATCATGTTGGTGCTCAATGTTTTGGATTTTAGAGCTGTTTGGATTATTGGATTAGAAATGTTAAGTCTCTACCATGATGATGATGGCAAGGCAAAAATTCGATTTTTTTTAAACTGATGATTGAACCCACGTCCTGCCACTGAGCTACATTCTTGGGTTAACTTTTTAAATTGTTTATTTTGAGATAGGGTTTTGTTTAATTCCTAACTTACCCAGGCTGGACTTGCATTTCCAGTCCTCCTGCCTCAGCCTCCCAGTGTGCTAGGAGTACAGGAGGTGTCACCGCACCCAACTCAAAATATGATCATTTAAACGATTCTGCTTCATCTTTTGTGCACTATTTGGTGTCAAAACTGCCCTCTGGTTCTAAGTGTCCTTGCCCGCAGAGCCTTGGTGCTGGTGGTCGTGTTCCTGAGCCCTCCGGTGCCCAGCTGCAATCACTGAGCTCCTCCTCATCCCTGAAGTGTGTGCTCTCTTCATCCTCGGGCGCCACGAATCCTTGGAGGGAGGTTGGAGCCCCAGCCCTGGGTTTCCATTTGCTTTGTTCTTCCGTCTGGGCTTGCTGCAGGCCAGGGCTCAGCTGAGGCAGTGGAGGGCAGGGTCCTCCCCTCATCCTCGCTTCCACTGCGTCCTTGATTTCTTTCTGTTGGGTGGCTTTTTTTTTCTTCTTCTCTCCTCCTCTTTTTTCTCTGGAGGCTCATGCTCCCCGAACATATTCTTCAAAAAAGTGTAATGTAGGCGTCCACTTGCCCCGAATCCATAACACTTAGACTGATAATGTCACTTCACTTTAGGGTGAATCCAGCTGCTCCTCCATCGTGAGTAGCAACACTTACCTTCTTCACCCTACCAAATAACTGGTTGCTTTTTACAGCTCTGGGGCAGCTTTGTGTAGAATCTTTATCCAAAAACAATATAAATGCACATCCTTTACTCTTCCTCGTCTCTATCTTTCATTATAGTGACCTTCACAACATTGCCATACTTGGAAAATATCTGGTATAAGTCATTGTTTCGTCAGGGAGCACACACTGGCTCTTACTCGGAGCCAGGCCACCACTCATTTCTTCAGACACGGAGACCTGGGCCAGCTGCGGCTCAAGCCCAACTCTTCTTTGGCCCTGGCAGCGGCTCAGGCATCCCATGCCCCAGCAGGGTTGGCATAGGAGCAGGGGTCTCCGTGGCAGTGGGGGCTGCAGCTGAGCTTTCTGGGGCTCCCTTCAACCTGCACTTTTTTGTTTTGTTTTTTGTGGAACTGGAGATTGAACTCAGGTTCTTGAGCTTGCCAGGCAAGCATTCATTCTACTGAGCCTTCTCCTGGGCCCCTGCACATGTTTTTAAATAATAATAATTTTAAAAAATCATAAGGTTTATGATTAATCTTGAAAGATAAAGCTTATTACAAGAATTTGCAAATATTTCCTTATACTTCCATAGTTTAACTTTTTAAAAAAATTTATGTATTTGGTTCAGGGTCTCTCTACACAGCTCGGTCTCATAGGGATCCTACCATCTTATCCTCTCCAGTGCTGGGATTACAGGGGTTCAACACCACACTTGGATTCGGTGGCTGGCTCAGTGAGCCTGGGGTAAGGGCTGGCTTGGCTTGCGGCACCAGGAATCAAACCCAGTCCCTGCGCTTGCCAGACCACTCAGCTATCTCCCTGGCCCATACTTCTATGCTTTTTGTTTGTTTTTTTCTTCAAAAATACAGTATTCAAATTTTTTGGCTTATTAGGTGTTTTGAAGTCCTTTGTAGCATAAAGGTCTAAGTGAAATTGTTCACATATGCATAACTGTCTCAAAATAATTTCCTGGATAACCCATCCCAGCACTTTGTACTCAATCCTCATAATGCTCGGATCCAGATTTGTGCTCACTGATGTACCCCACTGATTATGTGTTCATCAGCAAATTCTGTACTTTTCATTTGGTGTCTGGCTGGTAAGCCAGTCACATTCATCTTATTTTTCACATTTTTCTTGCTATTCTCAAATACTTTTTCTTTTATACCAATTTAAGGACCAACTTGTCAGTTACATATAAAAGAAGCTCCATTAGAATTTTCATTACAGTTATATTAAGCTAATATGAAATTTTATATATATTTTTTCTGATACTGGGTATTAAATTCAGGACTTTTGCATTGAGCTATATCCTCAGCAGCCCTTTAAAATTTTTTTTTTTTTTTAATTTTGACACAGGACATTGCTAAGTTGCCTGTGCTAGGTTAAAATTTGTGGTCCTCTTGCCTCAGCTGCCTAGCATGCTGGGATTACAGGAAACTAACAGGTATTTTATAGTGTTAGTTATCTTACACAGTAGATTCAGATGCCCTTTTTAGTATTACAGCATATTTTTATAAGTTTATATATTTCTTGTGAAACTTATTCTGAATGTTGTATGGGTTGTTATTGTAAATTGGGTTTTTTTCATACTTTTTAAATAAACATTGTTAGCACTTATAAGGCTATTGAATTAAAAATACTTACCCTTTATTCTTCCATTCTGCTGACTTTTCTTATTAGTCCTGAAAAACTATCAGGTCAAGAGTTGATTCTCTGGAGTTTTCCTAGGTAGGCTGTTATGTTACTGCAAACTGCATCTGTCTCTTCCTTTCCTGTATTTAAACCTGTGGCTTTGTTCTTGTTTTTCTCACAATGTACAGCTGAACCAGCTGTTTTGACATCAGAGACATTTTGACATCAAACATTTGATACAGCCTGAGCACAAAACCACTCCTAAATCTGTGTTTCCAAAATGAAGTAACAGTAGCTCATACATGCTGCCCTATGTCATCTCCATTTTAAGCATTTGACATATATTAATATATTTAGCCCTTGTAGAACTGTGGGAGGTAGGTGTTGTTTTTACATTCTTTTTAATGATGAGGAAACAAATTACAGAGATACCTGGCAATTTGCAAAGGAGGTGGTACTGGGACTTGAACCCGGGCAGTCTCTCCCTTTCAGCCGTGGTTCTACACTGTTTGTAAAGGAACAAGGTAGAAATGGCATCTTCAGTTTTTCTGATTATAAAAGACTGCTTGTTACAAAACAGCCAGTCATGGTAAATAGGTATAGACAAAAGGAAAATGATCTCTATTGTCATTCTTCATTGCTTGGAGATGGGTAACTTAATCTCGTGCTGATGGACTTTTGCATGCAGCTTGTCAAACCTTGGTTGTATGTGCCTGATACTTCCCAAACTAGACTTTTTCAGTCAAAAGGTATTCACATCTGCTGGGCATGGTGGCGCATGCCCGTAACCTCAGCACCTGGGAGGCTGAAGCAGAAGGATTGCCATGAGTTTGAGGTCAGCCTGGGCTACATAGTGAGACTGTGACTCAAGGAAATTCACTTCTCATATTGTGAAAGGTTAATTTTATTTCTTGTCCAATAAACCTTTGCCTTAGAATGTGAAATTTGCTTTGCAGCATTGTTGCTACCCAGTAAGAGAAGATAATTTCTTTCTAAAGATTCTTGCTGTTTTCTTAGCAAGTCAGAACTTCTGCACTCAGCAACTGTTGAGTGCTGTTGTTGTCTTTTTCATCCTGAGATAAAAAACCAAACAGAGAAGGAACAACTAGTTTTATCCCTATTTGTACACATTTTGAAGGGCTGGTTTCATTTTATATTTCTTTTTTGTTTGGTTGGTTATATTTCAAGTCTTTAAACACTATTATTTAATTTTCTGAAAAGTCAAGAAGCATGATTAGAGGGCTGGGGAGATGGCTCAGTGGAATAAGCGCTTCCCTGGCAAGTGCAAGGGCCTGAGTTCAATCCCTGGTTCTGCCAAAAAAAAAAAAAAAAAAAAAAAAAAAAAAAGAAGAAAGAAGAAGAAGAAGAAGAAGAAGAAGAAGAAGAAGAAGAAGAAGAAGAAGAAGAAGAAGAAGAAGAAGCATGATTAAATACAAGATAAAATACCCAACCAAAGGCTGTCCTGAGAACTCAGGGGCTTTTGGGGGACGTGAGCAGCTGTCTCACGGAGCCGTCGGGAAGTATGGCCCAAGCACGATCTTTGATCATTTAAGGCCTATGCAGCTGTGCTCTAAGCCAATGAACTAAGCTTCAGCTCCTTCATTTGTCAGGGCCTGGCTCTTTCCAAATGTGGGGAGGGGGCTGAACAGTGTGCCTGTACACTTTTGGATAAGTGGCAAAGCTAAGATGCTTTTGTATTATTTACCATTAAAGAATAGTCTCAGAAATGTTGTGGGTTTGGGGCTGTCTGGATCTGGGTCCCCTTCTGACAAGGGCTTTCTATCTGGCCATTCTTGATGGATTCACTTTTATAACAGACAGCAGTCTCAGTGTCAAGGCCTGCCACTGCAGAGCACGATGCAGTGCCCAAGCAAAGAGGAGCTCTGGCTCTCGACGTCTTACCCAAAGCCTCATGCAGTCGTAGGTGGGGCTTTTTCAGAGGTGGCTGGATCTAGAGTGTGAGGTTGATTGATGGTGCAATGCTAGATTAAGAGTGCTAAGATTATGGGTGGGTAATTATTAAGTCAGTCCACGGACAGGTTTGGCACCTGCCCTAATCCCAGTAGCCTAGATAGAATACAAAAAGGGGGCAGAAAGAAGCTGCTAAGGCCCCTCAAACTGGCCTCAAACTCATGGTAATCCTCCTGCCTCAGCCTCCCAAGGGCTGGGATTACAGGCGTGTGTGCCGCCACACCCAGCACTTGGCTAAATTACTAACCTCTCCAAACCTCACATTTTTCGTTTTTACAATGAGGGTCTTGGGTTAGGCAGCCTTGTGCTAGAACATAAACCATTTTGTTAGTACAGAGAATTTAAGTGATTTCTGTAGCAACATAAGGGAACACTGTGGGAAAATATGATGCATGTGTGGGAGGAGGACTGACATGGAGAAAAGTTGGACCATATGGGATTAGGAAATTTTAAAGATGATCTCCCTCAGTTCAGTCCATGTGCCAAGTCTGAGCCTCTCACCCGAGCAAGTGTCTTCCTTTCAGCAAAGGAGGAGACATTAAAACATTTCCAAAATTAAAAGAATATTCATGTCATGTCAAACGTGTGACACGAGCAGGCAGTGATGTGTGAACTTCGAGGAAGGGAATCTATGTGCAACACATGGTCTTCGTTATTTTGAAGGTTCTGACTCAAACAGTAGCCTGGATGAAACAGTGAGCGGAACAAAACTGCTGAGATATGATCATAACTCATAATTAATGACAGCTGCTTTTATAAAGTAAATCTACTTTATGGAATACTTGGCAACTAAATAGAATGGGCTACATTTATACTTTTTAACTTGGAAAGGTATAGAAGACATAATGTTTAGGTAAAAATAAAACTATGAAGAGTCAATGTTTTTCAGTATATTCTCTCTCTCTCTCTTTGACTATTTTCTTTTTTGGTACCAGGAACCAAACTCAGGACCTCAAGCTTGCCAAGCAGGCTGTGCCCTGAGCCACATGCTGGGCCCCAGTGACCTCTGGTTAAACATAATAACAGCAACACCAGTGACTGTTGGATTAAGACCAAAACAACACTCCTTTGTGATCATGTAAGGCCATAGTTAAACCAGAGAGATGAGGGTGCTCCCCTCTGGAATAATCACCCAAAATGCCCCGTCGTGGGAAGAGAAGCAATCGCTGCTCTTTTTCCAATGAGGAGTGTAGGCTTGATTCTGCCCTATTTTCTAGATAAGAAGTAAGGCATGCATCACAGAATCATCTCTGCTTCCTGGAAACTTCCAGTCCAGAGCAAAGCTCTTCCACTTCCCCCAGAACCATATACTAAGCCCTTTCAATATCCACTACCCAGAGTGGCAGCTTCCTCAGTGTGGGAGGGATGAGCAAGGTTCACAAGAACCTCTCAGAAAACGGTCCACTGTGGCAGAGTGCATCTCTGGAAAGTACTGGAAGGTGAGTCCAGGACAGGGAAGCAGAGGCAGAAGAGCAAATGCTTGAATTCCAGGGCGCCCGACCAGCAGTCTGTCTAACTCACAGCGAGCACTCAGGGTTGGGCCCTGCTCTTCTGCTTACCATGACCTGCAGTGATTTCCTTAACCTCTGAGCTGTGGGATCTGCATCCAAAGAATGAAAAAAAAAAAAAATCTTTTACATCTCAATGTTGAACAGTGACTAAACCAACCCAGGACTGGCTGGTGCCCAGGGGAATGAACAGCAACAAGTTCTATGCCATCTGTCCCATAACAGAAAAGGGCAGCCTGGAGAGAGAAGGTGCCCGAGGAGGGGGTGTTTCGTTCAAGGTTGCATGGTGCTGTGCAAGGACCTAGTAGGGCAGGATGGGGAGGAGATCTAGAGGTGCGGGGACACTGTGGCTTGTGTGTTCTCTGCTGGCTGCCTGTCCTTAGGAGTAGCACCTTGTCCCTGCTGGGGGACATGCAGGGCCGGATGCTGAGAGGGACACTCACGTCCCTGGTCACAAGCTGTAGTGGGATAATACAGAAGGAAATGCTAACGTTAGGGAAACTTCTGGAAAGGGAGGCAAAAAGTCTGGGCTGGTTTGGGTAGCAGGAGAAACCCAGCTCCTGGGAGTGCAGCGGAATGCAAAGGCATTTCCGACCCGCGAACCGCGAACCCGCGGGCTGCTGCGTCTTCCACCAGTCCCCTGTTGCCAGGAGTTTGGGGTCACGTGGAGCAGGGCCCTTTCTAATCAGAAGGGTGATGTTCAGTGCTGAATGAAGGTCCGCGCAGGCTTCTCTCTGCACAGCACTGATAGGTAAGAATCAGGGCCCGGCATTCTGCTTCCGCTGGAAGGCAGAAGATTCAAGGGAGAGAATTAGTGCAGTGTTGTCAAGAGCTGTCGTCTAAAAAAAAAAGCTGTCTTTTGCAGCCACTTTTCCAGTGCAAGCTTCACCTAGTGCAGTTCCTAAATTCTCTTCCCAGTCCCCCAGTGACCTTCTGGGTGGGCCCTGTTTAGCAATACCTGGGGATATTCATATGAAAAAACAAATCACCAAAACTAGGTGATTTGCATAATGTAAAAAACAAGAAACAAAACAAATGCTGGGTGTGGTGGTGCAGGCCTGTAATTCCAGCACTGGGGAGGTTGAGGCAAGCCTGGGCTGCTGAGTGAGTTCAAGCCCATATGAACTACAAAGTGAGACTGCCTCAAAAACAAATCAACAAATCATGGGGCTGGGGAGTCAGCTCGGTAGAATAAGCACTTGCCTGGCAAGTGCAAGGGCCTGAGTTCAATCCCCGGTTCTGCCAAAAAATACAAAAAACCAAAACAAAACCAACAAACCATGTAAGATGGTATAAGAGAGCAAGTTTGTGGCAATAGTGTTTCTTCTGTAATTTTCGTCGCTGAATTAACATGCATCGGATACCTACCTTTCTGAGGCAGGCACTGAGGAAGTGAAGGGTGAACCCGCTTAGACTCCAGGGAGTTTGTCGTCTCCTGGGGAAGGTGCTGAATGTGCGAACAGCTGTGGTGCAAGGACATAGGAGACGCATCCCAAGCACCATGGTGATGTACAGAAGAGGGTGACTGTATCTTCCTGGAAGGTTTGAGGTTTTCAAGGAAGAGGGAGGTTTGGAGGTCTGGACTTGGGCTCCCAGTCATTGGTCAGCAGCCACAGATGTATCAGTTGTTCCCCGGTCCCTGAAAGACTCACCTTTTCCTGGCCTTTGCGACCTGTCCCTGGCTTGTGTGCCTAAGGCCTGAGAGAAGGGAGGACCCTGGGAAGACTCAGCTGGCGCTCAGCTCTGTTGGTGCTCCGGTAATGACCAGAGAAAGGGATCACCAGTGTCACTGTGCTAGATAACTCAGGAAGCTGCTGAGCAAGTCTACGGAACTACAAATTAAATGAAAATGTGTGTGTGCACACGCGCGCGTGTGAGTGTGTTTGTGGACTCTGCTACATTTTGGTTTCCATGTCTGCGTCCTCCTTTGCACAAGGCCACCTTCACAGATTGTGAGGATTAAATCCAGTGTGTTTTTTTCTTTTGTGACTGTGTGTTGGGCATAGCAAGGTGAATATTATCTGCTGCAGCTTTGATTACACAGGAAAAGAAGAAACTCAAAACTGCGCCAGTTGACCCCTCTCAGCATGTTGGCCATGTGTGTCTCAGGGCCCTGAGCATGGCACGGTAGTGTGGCCTTGTGTCAAAGGGTCCTACGTTAGCAAGGAGCTTGGGCGAGTGGTGAGCTTCAGGCGGTCACTTAGGATGTTAGCATGGTTCCCTAATTCCTTGAGGAAAAGCACTTGATGGAGTTCTTTTTTTCAGTGTGCAAGGGACACTGGCCTTCTGTGAGAAATGAGCTAGCTGACAGCGGGTGACGCCTGAATATTCAAGCGTCTGGAGAGGTGGTTTTCTTCTTAAGATGAATCACTTCCTGCCTCGGGCAGGCGCATGACATGAGGAGAAATCTCCTTCCCTGGATGCATGAATTCAGCCAACAATGTCACCATGGAGGAAGAGACCCGGCCAGATTCTGGGTGGGAGGGAGCCAGTGCGGAATGTCACGTCGCCTCTCCTTAGAGAGAGCATGCTGCTCCTGAGGTGCAAAGATTTTTCCAGCAAGGAAATCCGCTGCTCCAAATATCTCATGCCTGAGTGAATCAGTTTCCATTTCTGTGTCAAATGCTGGTGTGGACAAGATTTTCAGTGCCATGGGAAATTTGTGGGCTGATGAATAGAACAGATTGTACGTGGAGGCAACGTTATATGAACACCAGGTTAAAGAATGCTGAAATCATAGTCAAGTTTTCATGAGTGAAATTATATGAGATCTGGGATTTGCTTTAAAATAACTGGGTTGGCTGAGGGAGGGGTGGGGGTTCAGCTGAAACAACAGAATTGGACAAGTGTTGACAATTAATTGAATCTGAGGGAGTTCATTTTACTATTTCTCTAGCTTTTGTAAATGCTTAAAAATTTTGTGTGAAAAAAAATTAACCCCAAAACTCCAACAGTGATCGTTTCTTTTGTATGAATAAAATGTTTTTAAAAATTCATAACTGACGGACATTGCATATTAATATATAAAAAATATTAAAAAGTCTGTAATCCCAACAACATGGGATGCTGAGACAGTATGGTCTCCATGAGTCTGGGGCTAGCTTAGGTTATGTAGCAAGACCCTGTCTCCAAAAAAAAAAAAGGGGGACTAGGGAGATGGCTCAAAGCGCTTCTTTGGCAAATGCAAGGGTGTGAGTTCAATCCCCAGTTCTGAAAAAGAAAGAAAGAGAGAGAGAAAGAAAGAAAGAAAAAGAAAAAGGTGGTGTTTTATTTGGTATGTGCTAAACATCCACACAAGTATTTTATTAATAAATGTGTACAATGAAATATGTATGCACAATGTATATGCAGTATATAATTTCATATGTATATATATTAAACATGTGTTTCAAACACACACACATCTCAGTGTGTCAATTCTATCTCTGTCTGCCACCCTATTAGGCAAATTCAAAATAAGTACGCTAACCGGCTCTGCACAGGAGGCGAAGCGATTACCGGAGGTTCTCTAGCGACGGGGGCGGCTGCGTTTGACTCCAGCCGCTCAGCACCGCCCTTGTTAGCCATCTCCTCGTCCTGGGCCACGGGCTCCAACGGAGTTCCTTGTCTGTGTGTTTTTTATTTTTTCCTTAATCCGGAAGGGGCGAGTGGGGCGGATTATTTCTGCTCGCACTTCTTCACCCTTGATGGCAGCGCGGCCCAGCCGCTGGCGCCTCGCGCTTCCTGCCTCGGGCGCCGCCCGGTGGCCGCAGTGTCACCGCCGCCCTCGGCCGGGCGGGTGCAGTTTCGGGGGCGATGCGCGGGCTCCCCCGCCCCCTTCCGAGCCCCGAGCGCCTGTGGCCCAGACGAGGAGGCGCGAGGGTGTCTGCAAGTCCTGGCCGGCGTGCGTGCTCGTGGCGCCCGGAGCGCATCGCGCAGCAGAGCCCGGGACCCGGGGACCGCAGCGCTGCACCCCCAAAGTGCCAGGAACACCAGAGCCCAGGTCACTGCTCGGGGCCTCCGCTCACTGTGGCATCGACCAAGGATAGGGCGAGGAAGGCTCGGTCCAGAGCTGGATGGGGAACGGCCGGCCGCGCGTTTGCTTCGAGGCCGCACCTCTCCGCGTAGGGGCCGCCCCCCCTCCCAAGGGCCCCCAGGGAAGGAGCAACGGGGCTCACTCGTGCGTCTTGGATCAGGAAAATCCAGGCAACTGGCGAGAAAGGGTTTGTGCAGAGCTGGGGAGGAGGCTCTTGCCTTCTGGGTGGGCGCTGGTCCCCTGGGCCACGTCCTTTGGGGGAAGTGCAGAGGTTTTCAGCTAGTGAGTGAACTGGGAAAGGGGTGTGAATTCGAGGTGTACATCAGTTACGTTGGAGTTAAACACCAGGGTAATGGATGGGGAAGAGGTGACCACAGCTACACCATCCCCCCCACCTGGACTCAGTCACTGGAATTCTTACTCCTAAGGTGACAGCAGTGGGAGGGGAAACCTTTGAGAAGAGAGTGGTCGTGAGGGCAGAGCTTTTGTCTGTGGAATCATCATACAGAGACCCGCAAGAGCTCGCTCACTTCCTTCTACACGTGCGGTTAAAGCGAGAGGACGCCCACAGGGCCTTCTCAGACACAAACTGCTGGAGCCTCAATCTTGTGCAGCATCCTCATCTAGCGGAACTGTGAGCACGGGATAAACTTCTGTTGTTTATAAGCTTCCCAGTTTAAGGTATTTTGCTGTAGTAGCCTGAATAGACTATGACAGAGTGCAAATGTAACAGTGCACTTGCGGTAGACTCTGGGTACTGGAGTGGAGTGGAGCGGAGAGAATCCAAAGGTTTAGGGTAGAACTGGGGCTCCTTAAATGATCATCCTTGCTTTTTTGACTTCTTATGTTAACCCTCTCAGGATCTAGGTTTATTTTTATTTAGGAAATAGGTTTTCTTCCCCCTAGTTTCATAGTCTTAGCTTGAACCAACATAAAAAATAATTGATAAGGTAAATGCAATGTTTTACTTACATTAGTAGTAGCACTACACCTGAGCCAGCGTGTGTGCTACTGTAGTCCCATTTCCTGTGTTGGCTCTTTGGTGGCAGTTGGCTGTCAGCTTACTGGAAGGAGGTGGTAGCCGCTGGATGGTGGCCAGCCCTTGGCTCCAGGTGAACCTCAAGCATTCTTTTCCCTTCAAGTTTAAAGTTAAGTCAAAGGCAGATAAAGGGGCTTCTAGGTCTCCATGTGCCTTTCTAGTTGATTGATGGAAAAGGTTACATAACGGGCCTGTGCTGTTCCTTCTCAGCCTGGAGAAGAGCTCTATGCCAACGGCTCTGCCTCTCTTGCCCAGTCTCACCTTGGTCCTGGTCACAAGCACAGGTACCTTGGCCACATAGGCAGCAGCTTTAGTTTTCTTTTTCTTTCTTTCTGGTACTGGGGATTGAACTCAGGACTTTGTACTTGCCAGGCAGCACTTATGCTGCTGTCTCCCCAGCCCCAGCTTTAGGTTTCTTGACAGAGTCAGAGACAAGTTCCAAGGGATGAAGAGGACGGAGAGTGAAAGAGGCCAAGAGAACATGCACACAACTCCACAACTCCACTCTTTTGTTTGTTTTTTGAGGCAGGATATAGTTGAGGCTTTCTGGGAAGGTGGCAGAGTGGTGAACAACAGAGAAAGAATTGTTCTGAGATTTGGTGTCCAGACACCGGAGTACAGCAATGAGAGCAGGAGAAGAAGGAATGGAGTGGGCACTGGAACCCAGCAAGGATCGGAAGTGAGAATTGAAGCCCACGGAGAGAGTGAAGAAGGAGGTGGCACGTGGTGCTTTCTCCCCAAGCCCAGACTCACTCTGTGGGAGAGGCAACTCCAACCTGCAGACTCATGGCACCTACTGGTGACCCCAGAGGCCCCCATGGAGAAATACACTATAGAATGGGACAGTGGACACAGGCTGCAGTGGCTGCTGAGTGGGATTCAGATGGCCCCCAAGAGAGGGTGATTGGTCAGAGATGGCGCCTAAGGAGCTGGCTGAGCTCGGAGCTCAGAACAGCTTCGGACTGGCTCCATCTGCTGGTGGCCAGTGTCAGGGAGAGGCTGCCGAGTTGAAACCAGCAGGAGGCACATGGAGTGCTGCAGGCTGCAAAAATCCAGTTTCAGTCTCACAGGCAGACACCCGCCTGAACTCCAGTGGACACGAAGACGCAGGCTTGCTGGGATTATCCACGGCCCCACCATAAAGCTGTGCATGGCTTGGGGATTAATTAACATGGGTGTGAATTCTGCCCACTGTGAATTAATGGTAGCAGAGACCTCCTTGGAGTGGAAGATTTTTAAATTTTCTTTCTTTTCAGTGTATTTGGTTAGTACAGGGTCTCACTATGCAGCTTGAACTCCTAGCGATCCTCCTGTTTTCAGCCTCCCCAGCACTGGGATTACAGGTGTGCACCACCACACCTGGACTCTGGCTGGCTCAGCCCACCCCAGGGATGGAGCCGGTGTGGCAAGTGGTGCTGGGGATTGAACCACAGTCCTTGTGCTTGCCTAAGCTTGTCTAAGTAGGCGCTTTAGTCCGCTGAGCTATCTCGCTGGCCCCTGTTTTGGTTTTTCTTGGTTGTTCTTGTTTTTATATGAATAGTGTGAACATTGTTTCTAGTTTTGTTGTTGTTCTTGTTTTATTTCTTTTCTCTTGCCCTCTGGTCTTCACCAGTTTCTCAAAGTTTCGTAATCTCCTTTGTCCTGCAACATTGCTTCTAGCCTCTTCTACTTCTCTATTTTTTCCCAACTCTTTTAAAATTTTTTCGTTTGAGGTCTTATTTAATGTATAGTTTTCTGGATTGTTTTAGATTTTATTTTAGAACCACAAATCTAGCTCCTACAATTAAAAGCAGCAAATTACTAGTCACCACAGCTTGTAATTTTCTGGGCCTTTTGATGCTATTGTTATTGATGATTGGTCTACTTTAACCAAGGTGACATAATTGTATTAATCAGTTGTTCTTCCTGGTTTGACAAGACTGAGACTGCCTATGGGTTGTAGAAAAGTGCCAAGAACTTGGGGCTAGGCCAAATCGGCAGCGTCTTCTCATCTCCAGTAAATCTTAAGGTGGGACCCAGAAACAGCCTCAAAATCCAAAAGCCAGTGACACTTGGAAAGTATCTCTGAGCAGTAGTAATTTCCTGAGAGTTCTAAAGTCTAGCAATAAAGCTACCCATCCTATGCAGTTAACAAACATCAACCCAGGAATTACACTTAAAAAATAAAGAAGAAAATGAAAAGATG
>PVKA01031234.1:0-26472 GCA_004027165.1 Ctenomys sociabilis
TGTGTTGCAGGGAGTGGACCAGGCAGGGCCTCTAAGTTGCTGTTCTGAGTCCCAAGGCCAGGGCTGACTGACCGATGGAAGGAGGAGCAGATGTTACTGGCAGGATCTGGAGGATGCACCTGCTATCTCTGGACTCCAGGGCTGAAGACTCAGAGTCCTGTCCATGTGGCCAGGGACCCCGGCTCATGCCTGTACCCTGTGACTGCATGGCTTCAGAACCTTGTGGCTATAGGACTTCAGCTGTCCCAAGCTAGTGTCACCTCAGGAGTCAGGCCCCCACCTGATCTCCTAACAAATGGAGTCTGGGCCATCTGCCACCTACCCTCAGTGTCTGGAATTGGGTGGATGCCTCATAGGTAAAAACCCACAGAGGCTTCCCCAGGGACAGACATCCTACCCAGGGCTCCAAGTTCCCAGCTCAAAGCCTCCACAGAGTTTTCTACAGCTCCCTGTCCTGCAGGGTTTGGCCCAGGGACTAGTAGTTGCCACCCCAAACTGACAGCCATGAAGCAGCATGGGAGAGTGTACAGGCCTGAGACCTACCTGGCCACTGCATCTGGGCCAGAGAAAGTTCTGATCCTGACAGATCCCAGCTTCTGCCAGCTCCTTAGTGTGTGCCCAAAGCTAAATGGTTCTTAAGCCGCTAATGACTAATTTTAAGGGATTAGTGCCGCAACGATAAACTGCAGTTGCCAGGATGTAACAGGATTTGCTGAGCCCAGAGCTCCTCCAGTTCCCCCAGGCCGGGAGGACAGCGCCGCCTGCTGGGGCCTCCTGGTGACCCTAGCCACCCACTCAGTGCACCCCGCCCACCTCCCCCCTGTGCCCAGATTTGGGGGCCAGGCCAGACATGAGTGGAGTTTGTTGTGTTTTCTTTCCTTCCTGTGGGCCCTAACACAAGACCTCGGGAAAACCAGCACATTGCTGGCTTTTCTGCAGCTCCTGACCCAGTGTATGGCCTGGGGACCAGCAGGTGCCACCCTGGACTGACAGACTGATGGCATCATCAGAATCTGCTCCAGGAGACCCCAGTGATATGGATGCCTGATCAGAAATGCAAAGCTCTTGACTGAGGGAATTCCTCAGATCACAAAGTTCTTTCCTGTGGCAAACTCATCCCTAAATAGGGCACCCTCGTGACCAAGGCACATAGTCACTCACAGGTCCGTACGCCAGACTGACACCCGCTCTCCCAGCTGCAAGCTCAGCCCAGCTGGCCCTGTCTTCTGAGTTGCACTGGGCCCATTTCCTTCCTGCTTACGGTCATGGGCACCAGATGGAGGCCCGTGCTTTTATCCTAGGACAGCTTCAAATGGATGACTTGGAATCACGGGTCAGGAACTGAGGGCCATGCACACGAGAGCCTGTGTGCACACGCTGCCCAGCCTCTCTGCACAGTTATGTTCATGAGCAAACACCACTGTGTGCACTACACACAGGGCTGCAGTGCATTCGTTGTGTGTGTGTGTCCCATATGTCTGCCATGATTGTGTACACACTGTGCATGCACATGTGAACATTTGGGGATGGTCATGTCTGCATGAGGGTACAGATGCATGCCTATACTGTGAGGACAGACTACTTAAACTTCTGCTTCAGGCCCAGAGAGGGGAAGAGCCTCATCCAATGTTACAAAGCAAGAATCCCAAGGACAGGGACCCACGAGCCTGATCTGGGTTTAAGCCTGTCCAACCTGCCTGTCCATTGTATTCTACATTTCCTTTGCTTTATTTATCTTTCAGTACATGATTCTAGTGAATTTTTTACCATTAAAACACAACAAATAAACCTCCAACAACAAAGGAGAAATGTAGAGTTAAACAAAAACCTTCCTTTGGCGCCTTCCCAGCCTCTCCCCAATGGCGGGTGGCTTCGTACACCTAACGTGCGCGGATGTGAGAAAATGCCAGGCTTGGTTTCATTTGATTGTATGTGTGCGGTTTTTAAAATAACTGTGTTTTGTTCCACAGTTCAGTTTTCTCACTTAACAATATGTCTTGGAAATTTGCCATGGATGCATCCACCGATCTGTTTCACTGGGTTCTGTTGTCTTCTGGAGACAGCGGCTCCCAGAAACACCAGACTTCCGTTCTAACAGAAAGTGGCAGTGTCCTCCTAGAGCCAGAGCACCCAGGCATTTAAACATTCACTGTTTTAAAAAGCAAACAAACAAAACACTAAGTTAATTTTCAAGGCCAAATGAGCAAATGTCCTCCCAGGAGCCTGCTCTGTGCTTGGTGTCCTGAACTGGACGGCACTGCCTCTTGGGAGGCTGATTTTTTGTTTTGTTTGTTTGGGTACTGAGGATTGAACCACCCCGCCCTTTGCACTGAGCTACACCCCCAGATTATATATGTATGTACGTACGTATGTATGCATGTATGTATGTACGTGTATAGAAGTTCTCACCAACTGCCCCACAAGGGACTCCAATTTGTAATCCTGCCTCAGCCTCCTAATGTGCTTGAGTTTCAGGCATGCATAGCCATACCCAGAGTCTCCGTTGAAGTGTCCCTGTCCCCCATAGTGGGCTCGGTGTATCCCCCAGGCTCACGTGCTCAAGCCCTGGACTGAGCACCCAGAACATGAGTGTATTTGGAATCAGAGCGTTTAAGCAAGAGATTAAAGTAAAATGAGGTCACTGGGCCCTCATCTAATCTGGCTATAGTATGATAAAGAGTAGGACACACACAGGAAAAAGGACGAGCCTGTGAAGATGGAGAGAAGGCGGTGTCTGCACACCTGGACCTCTGACGTCAGCCCCCAGGGCACTGAGGAAGAGATTCCTGGCATTGGATCTTCCCTGGCATCTTCATCATTGTCATCATGTGCATTGTGAGGTTTTGTTCGGGTGGCAGAGCAGCTGGCGCCTGCGCACACGGAGTCCTGCCTCGCACCCCAGCCAGCCTTCCCCTTCTGTGTGACATTTATCTCTGCCTGACATTTTATTTAATGCATAATTTATTTATAATATACATATATTGTGTATATATCATAGTATATATAGTAACATGTTTTCATTCATTTAGGAGAAGAGCGCCCATCTGATAAGAATATCCTGCAAGCCACACTGTAACTTGAAAATTTTTAGTAGCCACATTGAAAGAAGTTAGTGGAATTAATTTTAATAAATATATTTTATATAACCCAGTATGTCCCAAATTTTCTTATTTCAACATGTGATCAAGATTTAAA
The DNA here is from genome assembly GCA_004027165.1 of Ctenomys sociabilis. Taxonomy (NCBI): domain Eukaryota; kingdom Metazoa; phylum Chordata; class Mammalia; order Rodentia; family Ctenomyidae; genus Ctenomys; species Ctenomys sociabilis. The sequence goes on from PVKA01031234.1 coordinate 3,196, forward strand.
AAAAAAGCCGGGCATGGTGGCGCATGCCTGTAATCCTAGCACTCGGGAGGCTGAGGCAGGAGGATTGTTGTGAGTTCGAGACCAGCCTAAGCTACAAAGTGAGCTTAAGGCCAGCCTGAACTGCATAGTGAGACCCTGTCTCAAAAAAAAAAAAAAAAAAAAAAAAAACAAAAAAAAATTTAAAAAAAAAAAAAAAAAGAGCTAAGATGTCTCATGTTCTTTCTTGGTAAAGAACCTTGGATCCTGAGTGTCTTTTCACGGCTGCCACCTTGGGTCAGACTGACCACATTCCCAGGTTCCGTGGCTCAGTAGAGGCCAGGCCTGTTCTATGGTTCTAGCACTAGCAGTCTTGGCCCAACCCAGCTATGCAAATGCCCTCATGGCAAATCTGTGCTATGTGTCAGAGCTATCAGTTTCCTCTGCCTTTGACTAAAGAGGAACAGCCCAGGGAGAAAGGCTGACCCTAAAGGTCACCCACATATGGTGTGACACAGCCAGGCCTGGCTCCCTCCTGGAGGGGCTGTGCAACAGCCACAGTGGACAGGTGTTCATCCCACACCCTGTGGAGCACCACACACCCTGGCCTGGACCCAACTCTGACCTGCCAGGTGGTTGCTAATATCTCCCTCCTGGGCCTCAGTCTCCACAGCCAGAAAGTGGGACCTGCTGGTGGTTTCCCCAGCACCCCAGGGCAGCATGTGAGCTCCCTACAGAACCCACGGTCAGCTCCAGCCACAGCAGCAACAGATCTTTTTGCTCTTTTTTTAAAAACTTAAAATGGAAATTAAATTTTGCGTCAGGTTTACAAGCTGTTAGCGGAATTCACTAATCAAACCCCAACACCAGGTCCTTGAAAATGAGAATTAAAAAAGGTCTAATTTGCATATTCATGTTTTTAATAGGGTTCAGAAGGTATATTTGCAGCTGATGAAAAGGATTAATTAAATCTAATTTGCATTGGTGGGGCATCTTAACCCCTTCCAAGCGGCTGGGTGACCCACTGACTGGTATGACCCAGGGCTGGGCGTGCCCCCTCTGGCCATCCCTCTGCAATGGAGACACACTCTAGAAGCCAGAGCCCCTAGGGTGCTCAGCAGAGGCAGCTGCTGCACAGGAAGCTGAGCGTGGGCACCAGAGCTCCCAGCCCTCATGTAGACTCTGCAGCTACCCTGGGACAGGAGGAGGCCAGGCAGGTTTATGTAGAAAGCAAACATGCACTGGGAAATCTTTGCTTACAACATTCACACCTAGACCTTGTAAAAGTTTAGAGAATATAGAAGAGTCTCAAGAAGAAAATGAAAATCATCTCAGACTCCACCATTCAAAAATGGTCTCCGTACACTTTATTTTTTTTTATTTTTTTGTCTTTTTGAGACAGGGTCTCACTATACAGTTCAGGCTGGCCTTAAGCTCACTTTGTAGCTCAGGCTGGTCTCGAACTCACAACAATCCTCCTGCCTCAGCCTCCCGAGTGCTGGGATTACAGGCATGCGCCACCACGCCCGGCTCCTTCCGTACACTTTAGATGTCTTGTTCTCTGGATCTCTCTGTGCATGTGCAAACATACACTCTGCGCCTTGTACTTGTATGCATGTATGGTGCATGCGTGCATATGAACATGTGTGTGTGCATGTGTGCATGAGCACAAACAGAACACTCCCATTCCCAGCCTGCAGCTCCCAGATGTGCATCATTAGCTGGCTCCTCTGTACAGACGTGGCCACCCCCTGGGCTTGGGGAGTAATAATCAGTATGATTATTATTCAGCAAGTGACAGTGACTCTGATCCCTCTGTTCTGGGACCCCATGAGGGCCCTCCCAACATCCACACAGAGCACCAACAGGTTGGGGCCCTGACCACACTTTTCAAATTTGTATTTTATTGGTGCATATTAATATGTATGTAATACTGGCTTTACCTGTGGCTTTTTGATACATGCTTGTAACATACTTGTTCACTTCCATCCCCTGTCACCATTCTGTTACCCCTGGCCACCTCTTTCATGGACACAATGTGTAAGAAGGTGGGGCACTGTCTGTTATACAGCTGCTGCCAGCAGGCATGGTAAGTTCTCCTGCATAGTTGTACATGCAGCAGGTATGGGGCTCTAGATACATCACACACACCACACACACACACACATGCACATACATACTTATGGGCATGAGTGCTGTCCACCCCCAGATGTGCATACCACAGGCATTTACATAGGGTGATAGGCACAGTGTAGATATATGCCATTATATAAATGGCACATATCACACAGAGTTATAGTACTCATATAATTGCATATACAATACGTGTATACTCACTTAAAATAGAAATAAAATACTTCTGGGCTGGGGAAATAGCTCAGTGGAATAAGTGCTTGCCTGGCAAGAGCAAGGTCCTGAGTTCAATCCCTGGGACCACCAAAAATAAAAATATAAATAAATAAAATACTTCTATGTGCTTATGTGTTGATTTCCATCACTGACAGAATGCCTGAGATAACTTAAAGAAGGAGATGTTTATTTTGGCTTGCAGTTTTAGAGGGTTCTGTCCATGGATGGCTGGCCTCCAGGTGAAGATAACACAGCAGGAGGGGAGGGGCAGCGCTGCTCACCTCCTGGGAATCAGAGGGCAGCACAGCCTTCCAGGCGCTGCATTTCCTCCAGCCAGAGGACACCTGACAGCACCTTGAGTCGTGAGCTCAAGCTGGACTCACTGATGAGCCTAGCACCCTATGGTCCAATCTTCCCAAAGGCCACACCTCTGAGTGCATGAATGACTTCGAGGTACTTTTTTTTTTTTTTATCAAAATCATAACAGCACCTAACTCTATATCCTTTACATGCAGAGTTGTACATACAGCATTTGTGTCCAATATATGTGCATATAGTTATAGATACAATATAAGTAGCCAGTGAAATGAATAGGAAACATTACACACACAGGTTAGATATCATGTGTGTGTGTGTGTGTGCACATATGTGTGCATGTGTGTGAAATCATGCCAACACACACATACTGTTTTAAAAACTATGGGAGGCTGATATTTTGGACAGAGCCCCCTGCACTGGACCAATGCAGAACACAGTCACCAGATGCAGACACACGGTCAGAATGAACTTGGAGGTGACCAGTCTCCCCAACACAGAGGACCCCCTACAGCCAAGACTAAGCTCAGGAAGATGCCCCTGGGCCTCAGCCCCGCAGGAGTCGCCTGGAAGCATCCAGTCCACACGGCTTCTCCCCCTGCTTTCCCTTTCCACATCATGAAGGGGGTAGTCCCACCAGCCAGTGGAGACAGCTGTTAGTTCTGTGAAGTGTCGAACTCTTTTTGACAATGTACATAGACAGATATTCACAAGGTGTACAGGTATTTTGTGTCTGCACAGTGAATCATATACACACATATAAATATATGTATAGAGAAATCTGCGACTCTTGACCCATGTATGTATATATAAATCGATCAATATGTACCCATTGATATGAGAACGTGTACTTACACTGAGGACTCAGTGATTTTTCATGCCTTCAGGGTGGCACTCTGTGTGCAGTTTCAAATTACTTCAGTTCTCGCTGGAAGGGACAATCCAAGCATCCTTCCTGTCATCATGCCTCTTCAGAAGTGTGGTCACTGTGGCTGCAGGCTGTTGACTGTACCTCATTTATTTGATCCTCTTTTGTGGGAAAACTGGAATATTTCCCTCTTAGTATGTAATAGGTTTTTCAGGCAGCTTCAGCTTCCCAGTAAAGAAACAGGCAGAAGGGAAAAGGCAAAGGGGCTTTATTATCTTTGAGGACACATATAAGAATCTAGAAAAGAGAAGGATTCTCTGAACTGGAACAAAAGGAGGCTGAGGGTTTTATGGCCTTTTGTCAGGGGTGGAGTTTGAGGGGGATGTTTAGAAATACCTGATTGGGGTCTTCCCTGAGGTTGTGGGAAAGGTGAAAGAAGTTATACCCTGAGCTGAGCTGGAGAAGAAGGGGGACAGTGGTCTCTGGGAAGATAAGCTGTTGTTTTAAGGGCTTCAGCCATATTAGATGACCATCATAATAATTTATCCTAGGGCTGGAACCTATCAGTATGATTATTACTCAGCAAGTGACAGTGACTCTGATCCCAGCACTTGCGGGCTGAAGCAGAGGGCCCAGCCCCAGCACTTCAGGACTTAGTGTCTCAAAATTAAAACACAGGGCTAAGGATATAACTTGGAGTAAAGAAAGGCCTTGGGTTCAATCCCAATTCCGCCTCTCAGTTCTTTAGCGGTTACCAATGATGATGCCACCAGCCCTGCTCAGGACCTGCCAGTTAAAAATAAGGTGTCCTCAGAGCTGGTGCTGCAGTGGGTCACATGAGAACACCATGGAGGGGCACTCCTGTTCCAAAGAGAAACCAAGAGAACTACATTGGATGGCTAGTAAGACAAGTAGCAAATCTAACCAGCGTGGGATTGAAGGTCCAGCTTCAAGAATGAGCCATGAGGTGCTGGATAGTTTTTTGTATGGGTGCAAACTGTGCCAAGTTCAAATTAAATAGGAGGCCGAGGGCCGAACAGCCGTTCATTAGCCAGGCTGGTGACTGATTAGCCACACTCCATGCATAGAGGCGCTAACCAGCAGCGCAGCAAGGTTTGGCTGGTCTTTTAAAGTGAAAAACCACATTTTGGCCTGCAAATAAGATTGGGGGTGGGGTCCGTGAAGTTCTGAAAAAGAGTCCCATAATCTTATGGGACTTGGTAGAACAAACAGTCTTGGCCACAGAATTTGAATGTTTGTATGTAAAGCAATCAAGGTCGGGGTAATCTTATGGCCTTAGTAATTTTTTGTAGTCCTAGAGCATTTTTAACTGTTGAATTAGATTAGGGAGGGGAGGGAGACAGTTACTCAGTTACTCGTTCCTAAACAGCCTTAAACAGAGCGAGAATATTCTTTAGAGTAGATACAGGAAGCATAAGGCAACCTAATAGTTTTCCATAGTTACAGCACAATATCCAGCTAACTCATTGCACAAACCTCTATGAGCTTGGTGAAGATGCAGGTGATTCGAAAGCTCTTCGAACTCCCAGCAACGAAGACCCCACCCACTGCCCACCTAGTTCCCTCCACAGCTCAGCCCCTCTGGCGGCTGCAGGCTGCAGGATCCCAGGAAGGAGCACAGGATGTTTGGAGCAAGCTCAAGGTCTTCGGAGAAGTAGGGAACAGGCAACAGAACTTCCAACTTGAGCAGATACAAAAAGCAGCCTTAGAGTGAAACTCTGCAGGTCCTGGACAGTGTGGAAAAAGAAGAGGCCGTGACAAGTGTAGGTGATGTGCAGGGGTGGGGACGGGGTTGTGGGTTCACAGGCCGGTGACGGCATTCCCAGTGGGCACTTGTGCCTCTAGAAAGCTGGAACCATTGCAGGTGAATGACAGCAGCAGAACCAGAGCCACATGCAGACTCATGGGGCTGAGGTTTTTGTAGCTAGTTTCAGCACAGGCAAACTGTAAAGCTGTGTGTTTATTGAGGTGTAATTTTTTTTTTTTTTTTTTTTTTTTTTTTTTTTTTTTTTTTTTTTTTTTTTTTTTTTTGTCTTTTTGAGACAGGGTCTCACTATGCAGTTCAGGCTGGCCTTAAGCTCACTTTGTAGCTCAGGCTGGACTCGAACTCACAACAATCCTCCTGCCTCAGCCTCCCGAGTGCTGGGATTAGAGGCCTGCGCCACCATGCCCGGCTTATTGAGGTGTAATTTACAAGCAGTGTATCTCACCCTCTGGAGCATTTAGCTCTGGTGTTTTGACAAAAACCTATGGTCATGTACCCACTGGTCACGTACCTCCCTGGAGGACTGGCCTCTGACATCCTGTTTGTAAATCGATGCAATCATTTGCATGCCAAATTAGTCTGCTGTTAATTCTTAGTCAATGACAAAATATCACAGGCCAGGTGGCTTCCAAACAACCAAATTCCAGTGACTTACAGTTCTAGGCCCTGCGGGGTGGGGGTGGGGCTGGGGAGTCCAAGGTCAGGTGTAGCTGGTTCCACTCTTCATGGGGGCCACTTCCTGGCTTACAGATGTCTGCTCTCAGGTGTCCAGGGGGAGAGAGGAGGAGTGAGAAGAAAGAGGGAAAGAAGGGGAGAATCTTCCTCTTGTGAGGCCACAGTTCCCTCAGATCAGAGCTCCACTCTGAGGACCTCATTTAACCCTAAGCCCTGTCACCAAGACAGTCCCACAATCCTACGAGGGGCTGGGCTTCAACATGGGAGCTTGATGGGAGGACACAATTTAGCCCACAGCATTTTTACCTAGTTGTAAAGCAATTTAAGCAAAGCTGATGCGTTTAGCTTACAATTTTAATTAAACAAGTATTTGATTGGAGTTTGTAACCAATATCTGAATACCTGGGAAACTTTATCAGTTCGTTTCTTCTGTTCAGATTCATTGATTGTTTCAATAGTTAGGGGAATACACTGAATAGATGTGTAAGATCAGTGAGTTGATCATTAGATGAAGCAGAGTACAACAAGAGCTCATGTCCATCTGTGAGAGCCCCTCCAGGGTGGGACAGTCCCTGACACAGGATGAGCATCAAAGGAGCCCCCAGGGGGGACTTCAGCCACAGGATGTGGCTGCAGAGTGACTCACTGTCAAGAGGGATGCATGTCCCTGATGTTCTGCTCTCTGTTGTAGGAGCACCATCTGCACCCCCAGCCAAGGAGGAGAGAGGGGGCACGAGTGTCTCAACACAAGTGTCTTTCAGGGGCAGATTCACCAGGACTTCCAGGGGCTACTACCGAGGTCCTTGTCTCCAAGGCTAAAAGATCTGGGAAAAACTTCAAACTACCCAGAAAAGGAAAACACAGAGATAGAAAGCAAGGGTCGAGGTTGGGAAGCTGGAGCAATAAAGGCAGGAGCAGAAGGAAAGGGCCGTGCAGGTCACCAATGCAGGAAGAGCCACAAGTGTTGGATGTGGACGCTCTCACCATCCCGGAGGGGAAGGGGCATGGGAGGAGACAGCAGGCTGGAGGGACAGTGCCAGATGTCCTGAAAGACAGAAGAACAAGCGGACAGCAGTCCTGACCTCAGGGACACCTTGCCAACAGAAGTGCTCCTGAGCTCCATGCTGAGAGGGACAGTCCTTCAAGAGGAGTCTATGGGGCTCATCTCAGACCTCCAACATCCCAAATGAATAGAGCACCAGGCAGCTGCAGCACACCCCGGAGCTTAGGGAGGACGGTCCCAAGCTAGAGACGCTGCCACAGGCAGACAGCCACTGTCTCCCCTGCACTAAAGGCGGCGAGGCTCTCATGGATCTGCAGGAGCCTGGAACATGTGTCATCGCTGGGATCTTCCTTGATGATACTGTTATGACGGAGTCTGCCTTGAGTCTCCGAGGAGACTTTGGACCTGTCTTCTCAGCAAGGCTGGAACTGTTCAGACTTTGGCAACTCTGCAAGATGGATTCATTCTGCATAATGGGGTAGACGCGAGCTTTTGGGGGCGCATGGGTGAAATGTTATGGTTTCCGTGTAAAATGTCCCCCTGAAGCCTCACATTCAGAGGAGGGGCTGATGGGAGAGCATCAAGGTCACTGGGGGTGTGGCCTGGGAGGGCCTTCTCACCCCAGCCCCTCCCTTCTCTCTCTGCTTGCTGGTCACCATGAGGTGGGCAGCTGTCAGCACAGGCCCTTCCACTTTGTCGTATCTTCCTTGGAGTCAGGCAACTGTGGCACTGAAACAGGGTGCTGAACAAGCCTCCCCTCCTTGACATGGAGGGGGCCAGGTGCTGTGTCTACAGGACAGCTGACTAAAGAGGTGGCCCAGGTGACGGCACAAGGGCGTCAAAGCCAAAGCTCCAAGTGGTGAGCCCTGGCGAGCACTGAGGTCAGGTCCTGCAGAACAGTCTTGATGCCCCTGGGAGCCTGTGTGCTAGACTAGAAAAGCGTTGGAATTCACCTTGCAGAAGGAAGTGTGTGCACAGGCAGGAACTGGGTGGGATGCCTGAGCCCAGGAATGCTTCTTTTCTGAGGCTGGTTAATTTGATCATGGAAAGAATCCTGGAGAGTGCTGAGGGCCTGACTCTGAGAGAGCCCCCACCACACCTTCAAGCACCCCAGTGGCTCCCTCCTCACTCAGCCCTGCTCCCTCTAACCCCCAGAGCTAATCATTACCCTGAATTCCATTTTGATAGGCCCTTTAACTTTTCCCATACCTATCACACACACAAAAAATGCTAAACCAAGTGTGCTTTTGTTTTGCTAGCTATGTAATTCTTTGCAACCTAGCTTTCCCTTACTCACTGTTATATTTCTAAGATTTATCCAGTTGGGTTATTTCTACTGCTGTGTAAAATTCCATTATACAACTATACCAAAAACATATTTGCCCAGTCATCCATCAAATGGACATTTGGGCTACTTCCAGGTTTTTGCTACTAAGGATGGTGTCCTGTGAATATTCCCGTGCATCTCTCCTTGGGTCCATATACAAATATCTCTCTCAGATTTAACCAAAAGTGGAATTGCTGGGTTATACCACCTGGTGAAGTTCAGCTTTCCGCGGTAAAGGCACATTATTTTCCCAGGTGCCTAGAGCAGCTTACACATCCATCTCAAGGCATGGGAGCTGATGGAGGCTCAAGGTCTCCGAATTCTGCCACTCTGGCAGGAGCAAAGTGACTCACTGGACACACGTTCCCTTTTAATACTCAAGAAATCCAAAACCTTTTCATGTCCTCTGACACTCTGAGGTGTTTGTTCCCATCGCCCGTCTTTCTAGTGATTTGCGGGGGGCTCTTTATATACTCTGATACTGATCCTCCACGGGCGTAGGTGTGGACAATATCTCCTTCCACTCCGGGGTGAGCATTTTTCACCGTTTATGTTATTTTTTGGTAAGCAAAGTTTTCTATGTTAACAATGAAATTTGTCAATCTTGTCTTTTATGCTCAACACCCTCAGCGTCTTGTTTAAGCAAGGCTTCCCAACACTATGAGGACATAAAGATAATCTCCTGCATTGTCTTCCTCAAGTGACTTTTATTTATGATGTGAGGCAGAAATTCAATTTCATTTTTTCCACATGAATAACAAATTGTCTCGGCAGCATTTATTAGACAAGCTCCTTTCTCGAGTGGACCTACACCGCCATAAATCAGGTTTCCACGTCTGAGTGGGTCCGCCGCTGGGCTTTTATTCTTTCTCCTTGGTCACAGGGTCTGCTGCAGTCCCGATGCCCAAGGATCTTCTTTACTGAACTCGACACCCAGTGGGAGAGTACGTACCTGGGCAGTGGGCTGGGCCACAGGGTGAGGCTGCTGGGCCCTCGTGGTGCAGGTGTCTCCCTGGTACAGACTTTGGGCAGATCTTTTCTTCTGGATAACAAGTTCCCATCTACTCCTATTTTCCTAAGAGTTTTTATCATGCAAATTTTTCATGGAGTCATACAAATCTGAGTCAAGGTGGGAAAACTATAAGAGTTCAGCTCAATGAATTTTCCAGTTTTGCAGAACCTAAGACAAAATATTATCAGAACCTTGGAAACCTCCTTCAGCTCAGTTTCAGATGAGGTAGTGTGGCCTCACGCTGGAGGAGCTTTGCCAGCCGCACGCTTTATAGCAACGAAACCCCGTGCCGCGTCCTCCCCTGTACCAGCCCCTGCTTTGCTCTGTGGTGCTGCGCAGCTGGTCTGTGGGCGCTGGGTGATCTGTGCTCAGGCATCCCGACTTAGGGTTTCCCCTGCAGAGGTTATCCCCTCAGGCCACCCACCCTGCTGCTGCAGGAAAGGAAGTATCTCTGTGCTTCATCACATGTTTAGGGAACACATAGGAGACTTTCCGTGTGACACATCCAGGATGGAACTGCTTGATCTAAGGAGCATACTATGTCCAGCAGTTTTAGTTTTAGTTAACTCTAACCTCACTCTAACCCTAACCCTAACCCTAAGTGATGATGTTGAGTTTTTCTTACAAAAAAAACCATTTACACATGTTAGCCATTATGTGTCCTTTTCTTCTCTCTCTCTCTCTCTCTCTCTCTCTCTCTCTCTCTCTGTGCTTTTTCTAGGAAATAAAACCCAGTACTTCACCTTTTCATGTATTTTATTTAGAGATAAGGTCCTACTAAGTTGCCCAGATGGGACTGAACTTGTAGGGTCCTCCTGCCTCGGCTTCCCTGAGTGCTGGCATCACAAGCACGCTCCGCCGTGCCAGGCTGGGTGTCTGCTTTCATGACATCTCTGTTAAAGTCCCTGCATTTCCTCAGGGTTATCTGGGCACTAAGGCCTGAGCAGAGGGGTGGCTCTACGTCCCGAGCTGCTCCAGAGGCAGGCCTGGTTATGAAGCATGAGCCGCTCTGAAGTATTTCACAGGGGTGTCTCTTCCCTTCCAGTTGCTGGAAGCCAGGGGATTGCTCCCTGATCCTCACTGTGGCTAACTTGAGCTGAGCTCTGAGGAGTAAAACTCAGGTGTGTGTTGGGGCCCCTGAAACAGGCTCCACAGACCAAACCCTGGGGCCCCACCATGCTCCCCCCAGCGCCCCTACCTGACATGTTGCCACCAAGATCTCCGCTCAGCCAGGTTCTGTTTATGAGTCCTGCTGTCCTTGTTCAACTCTATGACCCTGGTCTTCCCTGTGACCTCACTTTCCTGATGGCTCCCAGAAGCCCCAGCGAGAGTTTGCTTGCCTGGTGCTTCACTGTGGTGAGCATGGAGCTGTGACTGCCAACCTCCTCTGTGTGCTGCACAAAGTCCTCTGCCTGCCCACCTTTACATGTGCTCATTGCTCTTCTCCTCAGGGCTTGTGGCAGTTCTTTATATATTCTGGATCTGAATTCATTGTCAGATATATGTATCGCGAATAGACATCTTTTGTGTGTGTGGTACCATGATTCAAACTTGGGACCTTACACTTACCAGGCAGGCGCTCACGACACTGAGCTATCTCCCCAGCTATGCGTCACACATATCTTCTCACAGATTGTGGCTGTGGCTGTTTATTTTCTTAGTAGCACTTCCTGATGCACAAAAGCTTCTGATTTAATTTGTCTGATGAGTCATTTCTTACTGGTTAGTGCTTTTTGTGTATTGCTTAAATATATCCTTGTTTAGGGGCCAGGGAGATGGCTCAGTGGAATTAGCGCTTCCCTGGCAAGTACAGAAGCCTGAGTTCAATCCCTGGTTCCAACCAAAACCAGAAAATCCTTATTTAGCCCAAGCTCATGAAAATATTCTTTATATTTTATTCTAGAATATTCTATCATCTTCTTTATTATTTTATTCTTTATATTTTATTTCTATGTTTAAACATATAATGCATCTCAAATTAATACTGTGTTGTAGCAGGAGGCCAAAGTCCGCTTTTCCCCTCGGACTACTGGGTCCTCTGGTTGAAAGGGCTTCCTCAGACTGCTCTGCACTTTTGCCAGAGGGCAACTTCCAGGCTCAGATCCCATCACACTCTCTCAATTATTGTAGCCTTGTATTTATATATTAACAAACTACCGTTATGTTAAGATAACTACTACAGCTAGCTATTGAAATATGGTAGTAAGGTTAATCTGACAACATCCTTCCAAGTTGTTGGAAGGTTCCTTAATCTTGGCTGTTCTAGGTTACTTAATCCTAAATACAGTAAAAAATTTTATTATAACTTCAGCTAGGACTTCACTAAATCTGCAGATCAATTTTGGGAGAGCTGACACACAAGCCATATCCGTTGGTCCAATCCATGAACATGGTATATACCGCCCCCAGTTATTTATTGCTGAGTTATATGTCACAGTTTTTAGTATAAAGAGCTTAAAATTTTTTCATTAGTTTTTGATCCCTTTTATTTGCTCTTTTTTTATGGTGTTGCGCACTTTCCTTCATTTCATTTTCTAATTTTTTGCAAATAAGTCCATTTGTTTATATAATATTTACACATTATGATACAATTGATGTTTGTATTAGTACATTGTACCTAATTTGTTTTGCAAGTTTTATTATTAATTCTAAGTTTGAAAAAAAGGGGAGGTGGGGAGATGGCTCAGAGGAATAAGTGCTTGCCTGGCAAGCACAAGGACCTGAGTTCAATACCCGGTTCCACCAAAAAAAAAAAAATCTAAGTTTGTAGAGTTGTTGCGCGCAACCTCGTCGGCAAGGCGGAAGCCAGCGCCGTCTTTAAGGTGTGGCTGTGTCTTTAAGGTGTGGCTGTGTCTTTAAGGTGTGGTTGTGTCTTTAAGGCGTGGCTATTCGCAGCTCTCTACATAGAGTCTTTTTTTAACTAGAGAACTTTTTTTTTTTTTTTTTTTAATGGAACCGGGGATTAAACTCAGGCCCTTATGCTTGCCAGGCAAGCACTTATTCTACTGAGCCATCTCCCTGGTGAGAACATTTATTTTTCACTAAGGCTTTTTTCTTGAGGCCATAACTAAACTTTGTCGTCAACTCCTACCCCATCTTAAACGATTAGTACAGTGAATGTTATAAAGCAGACAGGAACAACCTGAAGGACTGGAACCAACACTGACAAGGAACTGCTTCCATCTGAATCACCATAAAAATGTTTAGGGCTGGGGGGGATGGCTCAGTGGAATAAGCGCTTCCCTGGCAAGTGCAAGAGCCTGAGATCAAACCCGGTTCTGAAAAAAAAAAAAAAAAAAAAAAAAAAGTTTAAGTAAAAAATGAATAAATAAGAAGAAGAAAATGCAAAAAGGCTCAGTGGGGATTTCGGGTTGAGAAGATCCTCTCTCATTTCATTTAATGCATTCAATCCTGGCTAGAGTGTAACAGAATGGCTCGGAGGCCCGCACTCCGCCGCAGCGCACTATGCGCGCCTGCGCTCCACGCCCGCCCCAGCCCCTACTGTTCCCAGCTCAATTATTTGCCAGCCTGTTGCGCCCGCTGATGAAGGAGCACGGAGATCTTCTCTTTGATCCAGTCTTTGTTATAAGGCTGGTATGTCTGAGTATCAGCTTGGTAAACAAGACAACTGAGGTCTGCTGGATTGTCGATAAAATCAAACAACTGACTGATATATGTGATAGAGGGACTGTTGGGGTTCGTTCTGTTCAGATGTTCTTCATACATTTTGCAAACACCTTCCATGAATTCATTAACAGATTCATAATCAGTGTTAAGTTCTACCTTCTGGCCTTTTGGTACGCTGAAGCAGCAAAATAGCACGTGACTTCTCGCCAAACCCTTCGCAGCTGCAAACACAGACTCCACAAGCCACACCCGAGGTCAGGGGCAATTCCGCCAACAGCCAATCTCTTCCAGCAAAGCCCTATAGATTCCTTTTAATCTATGAAGCTCATGGTCGTGTTGCCTGCACTAAAAGAAGTTTACATCCTCAAGTCCAGTTTTTAATGACTTTTTTCTTTCCCTTGTTAATAAGTCAATCCCATTTCCTAGGGTCTTCTGTGGAATGTTATGCAAAAGTTGTGGTCGTGGGTGTTTCTATTTTGCTCACAAACCCAAGGAGAAAGGACTCAGTATTTCACCACTGACTGATGTTATCTGTAAGTTACTTAGGTCTACTGGATTGACTTAGGACCGAGGTCTAGTTGTCACTGTTGTGGAGTTCCAATGAGAAGCCACTGTGTTTCAGCACAGGCCTTTTCCTGCATCTATGAAGGTAATCATAATTCCTCTGCATTCTGTTGACAAGGTGAGTTTCATTCACTAATTTTTTGAAAATGCAAAACCAAATTTTCATTCTTGGGATAACCTCCCTGTGAGTGTGCAGCACTGTGCTATAATTTTTAGACATTGCTGGATTTTCTGGCTTTTTTCAGGCAGGATTTTCAGACCTCTGCTAATAGGTACACTGCTCTGAAGTTTTCTTGTAAAATCTTTGCTTTTGGTATCGGGCAGTGCTGGCCTCATAAAATGAGCATCAAGTGTGCTCTAGAGTTTGGGTAAAACTGATGTCACTTCTTTCTTAAATACGTGGCAGAATTTGCCAGTGAAACCATCTGGGCCTGGATTTTTTTATTTTTTTTATTTTTGCAGAGTTTCAAAGTGTGAATTCAATATTTTAAGTAGATATAGGACATCCAGTTTATTTTTATTTTTTAGTGAGATTTGGTACTTTGTATGTGGCTTGCAAGCAATATGTTCTTTCAAGTCTTGGAGTTTTTAAGCACAAAGTTGTTTGTGATATTATAGAAGCCCATAGGCATCATAATTATTTCCTCTCTTTCGTTCATGGTATTAGTAATTTATTTCCCTTCCTCTTTTTCTGGCTCACTAAATATTTATTAATTTAGTGGAGCATTTAAAAGTGCCAGGTTTTTGGTTTCATTGATTTTTTCTATTATTTCTTTTCAACTGCACTCATTTCTGCTCTTTTTGCTGCTTGATTTGGGTCTAACTTAATTTATTTTCTTCCATTTTCAATCCAGATCCAGTCAGCAGCAGAAAGGAAGCATGTGACAGGATCTTTCTGAGTTGCTCAGGCTGAGCTCAAAATTGGGATCCTCTTGCCTCAGCCTCCCCAAGTGCTGGGATTGCAGACATGAAATACTATACCCCAATAAATAACCACTTAAAAATATTAACTTATAAAAAATTATCAAACTGGGTCTGTACAGATGGAAAAAAAAAAAAAAACACAGGAAGGTCCTGTAGAGGGGAGGGGAGCAATCTCAGGCCTGGCCTCCTGGTGAGGGGTGGTTGGGACCTTTGAGAATGGGAGCTCCTGGGCTTCATGGATGAGATCTGGTCCACAGAGGAAGCAGGACCAACTCTCTAGGGTGCAAGGGAGAGGCAGAAACGCAGGGAGCAGGAGTCACCCAGAAGCACCATGGGAAGGAGGCTGGGACACGTGGGGTCTGCACTGGGAGGAGACGCGGGTGCCACTGCTGATGGCCTCACAAAGGGAATTGGGGGTGAAGTGCAGGGAGAGCCCTCAGGCCCCTCTGGACCTGATAGCCTGGCACACTTCCATGTATCACCTGGACCACTGTCAGGATGCAAATGGACAGGCCAACTCACATGCAGCCAGCCCTGTGGGACACGCCTGAGAGTGGATTAAGGCAGACAGCAGGGCGTGGGGATCTACAGTGCTTGCAGATGGTCCTGTGGGACAAAATCTAGACAATAGCTGTGTGGCTCCCCGTGGAACCCCTATGTGTGGTGTAGGGACAGAATAAGTCAGTGGGAGCAGTGACCCAATGCCTACAGCTCTTACCAATGACAGCGCAGGCTGCAGCCAAGGCCCTCCTCAGGCTGGAAGAGCCCACGGGCAGGGAAGCACATGCATGTGGCTCAGAACACCAAACACAGGGGTCGCTGCACCCCACCACAGACACTCGGTATTGACAAGAAAAGCAACAGGAAACTCCTTTTGAAGGTTAGCTAGGAAAATGCTATTAGCAAAGTAGT
Organism: Ctenomys sociabilis; assembly: GCA_004027165.1. NCBI lineage: Eukaryota > Metazoa > Chordata > Mammalia > Rodentia > Ctenomyidae > Ctenomys > Ctenomys sociabilis. The sequence goes on from PVKA01031234.1 coordinate 18,534, forward strand.
ACAAATATCTAGGAAAACCACCTTTATTTTATAAAACTGAGGAAAAAATGTGATGCAGGAAGGCCTGAGATGCTGGCAAGAAAGGGTGTGTCTCCTCATATAGACACACATGGGTTCCGGGTGTCCTGGCCACCAGAAGATGCTGGCTCCGTGGGCTCAACTCAGACCCGAGCAGATTAAAATGGACAGGAGACTCCTGAGGCTACACAGAAGACAGGGCCGTGGTTACAGCTACAACTTAGTGGGGCTCTGGAATGGCTTTTGGAGAAGGGCAAAAAGATTGATTCATTTTATATTTCGTTCTATCGGGGGTGTGCATCTTCATGACTAACCCCTAGATGATATATATTTAATGAGCAAGCTAGTACATTACAAAAGAAAAAAGAAATGAAAAGAAAAACAAAACCCAAAAAATTCAATCAATTTCAAGAGCTCAAAGAAAGATCAGAAACCACAGGACAAACGTGACAGACGGAGGGAGCAAGAGCGAAACGGGAATAACACAATATTCACAGTCTGATCTTCCAATCAGAGGGTGTTGGTCAACATCACACTCAGACACACACACACACACACACACACACACACACACACACACAAAGTTTAAAAGAGATGCACCTAAAAAGGAAAAAAAAAAAAGTATTCAAACAGCAAACACCATTCCTAACTGCTGAGCTTTATCCGTACCTATTAGCATAACTTTCATTTTAGAGGAAAACAAATTACAGAAGAAAAAAAGAAACAATTCCTCAGTACACTGGGAGACCAACAGCGCACCTCCCTTCGCCATGGACAGAACAAACAGATACGAATCAGTGAAGATTTAGAACATTAGGACCACAAGGGAACAAATGGGATCCACGGAATATTTATAGAATTCTGAGTGAATGGGGAGCATGCTTGCTTGGTAAGGAGATGTTGCAAAATCAGTCACGAGTCAGATCATAAACTAGGTCTCAAAGACTCGAGAATTAGTCTCAAAGAACCACAGTTCTCAGATCACACCCAATAGATTTAAAATCAATAAGAATTAATTAGTAAAGTTGGAATTTTGTAAGTATATTTTTATTTACTCGTGGGTTTTAAAAAGTCTTGACATGAACATTTGAGAATACTTGAGACTAAACAATGATGAAAATACCAAAAAATGAAAATGAATATACTACTATATGGTGATTAGAGGGTACTGTATAATCATAAATCTATATATAAGAAAAAAAATAGTTACTTATGTATTTCATTTAAAAAGCTGGAATATGGGCTGGCCAGATAGTTCAGCAGATTAAAGCACCTGCTTAGGCAGATGTAGGGACTGGGGTTTGATCACCGCCAGGCCATGCCAGCCCCACCCCAGGGGTGCACTGAGACGGTGATTGAGACTGGGCGTAGTGGCACAGGTGCCTGTAATCCCAGCACTTGGATTGAAAACAGGAGGATCACTATGAGTCTGCTCTGTGCAGCGAGACGCCGTAGACCCTGTACTAATAAATAAATAAAAAGCTGGAAAATGAACCCAGTGTGGTGGACAGCCTGTAAACCGAGCATTTGGGAGGCTGAGGCAGGAGGATCACCACAAATTTGAGGCCAACCTGGGCTACATATTGAGTTCAAGGTCACCTTCAACTACATAGTGAGGCCTTGCTGAAAGAAAGAAAAAAGAAAGAAAGAAAGAAAGAAAGAAAGAAAGAAAGAAAGAAAGAAAGAAAGAAAGAAAGAAAGAAAGAGGATGTGTGAAGGAGCTGGGTTCAATCCCTGATACTAAAGAAGATACAAATTAGAAAAACAACAAAAGAAATCAAAAGAAAATGAGGCAAGAGTAATAAATATAAACAAGAAATTAATAACAGAGAAAGTAAACACATGATGGGAAAGACAAAGCTGGTTTTTAAAGAAGACAAACCTGAAAAAGGAATTTTTTTTTTTTTTTTTGGAAGAACCGAGGATTGAGCTCAGGCCCTTGTGCTTGCCAGGGAATTGCTTATTCCACTGAGCTGTCCCCTGGACCCCTAGTTGACAAATTTCTAGCAAGACTGATCAGTTAAGCAAAAAAGAAGCCTAAATGAGCCCCAGAAAAGGGAGCAGTAGTGCAAACCATGACAGAGGTTAAAAAGTTAATATGAGAATATTCTATGAAAATATGAAATCTTTGGCAAATGATTGTGAAGAAATGGACAAATTACAAGAAAACTCCAAATTCCCAAAACAAACTCCAGAGGGAGAGCCTGAATTGTACTATACCAACAACAAAATTTAATCAATATTTTAGAAATTGTCCCACAATATAAAAATGAGCCTCAGCTTGTTTCATGGGCAACTTGTAGCAAAACATCCCAGGCACAGACAACTCCAATCTCATTCAAAATCTCCAGAAAAGAGAACAAAAGGGAACCCTTGTCTACTAATTCTGTGACAATTAGGAAATCTGCACTTCTATGTAGACAAAGACAGCAAGAGAAAGGAAAATTAACTGCAATTTCTCTAATAACCATATATGCAAAAGCCTAGACACATTCAAGATGTCTACTGGTTGTGTGTGTGTGTGTGTGTGTGTGTGTGTGTGTGTGTGTGTGTTTTCACCGTGATGATTAATTTTGACTGTCAACTTGACTGGCTTCAGAGTCGCTGAGGAGATGAGAACAATCCACTCCCTGCAGTGTCTGGCTGGGTCACAGGGTTGTCACCCTGGGGACTATATCTGATTCCCAGCCCCTTCTTCTCTGGTGCCCCTGTTCTCTGATTCTAGGTGCCAAAAGCGAAACAGCTCTCCTCCACCACGCCCTTCCTCCATGGTATTCCTGTTTGGCTCCAGGCAGCCATGGACCGAACCCTCTAACACCATGCATCTATGTAAACCTCTCCTCTTTTAAATTGTGCACATCAGGAGGTTAAAAAGTTAATATGAGAATTTTTGTCTCAGCAATGTGATAAATGGCAACTACCACCCTAATCGGTTTTCTATATGGAATCTGGTCATAATGTGATAAGACAGCGTCAGTATATACAAAACATATTATGTCAAAATTGAGTCTATTCTTGGACTGAAGGGTGCTTTAGCATTCATTTCTCCATAGAAACAGAACAAAGGAGAAAAACATCTTTCATCACCTCAATAAGTGAAGGGAAAACATTTTTTTAAAAAACAAAGCAACATGAATCCATCCGTAATGAAAATTACTCAGTAAAGTGAAACATAAGAAAATTCCCTTAAACTAGTACCTCGGCCCATGTGCGATGTGAACCTTCAGCAGCACACAAGAGTTTACACAGAACTTGACAAAGTGACTTGGGATTCAAAGAGCAAAGAGTTGAGAATAGTTAACACCTCCCCAAGAAGAAAAGGGGCAGGGATTTGATCTCCAGGTGATCACACACTGTCACTAGGTCACTAGAGAAGCACGGTATGGATAGTTTGACACTTTCCTGGAGCGAGGGGCAGTGGACAGTTGGCTGAACTCTTGCCACATAGACTGACAGACAGAGGTAGAGCTGTGGCCAGTGGGAGGAGAGGGCAGCCAGCAGTTATTCTTGCGGGACAGGGTCTGGAATGTTCCAGGGCCCAGGTGTTCAAGGCCTCATCTCCAGCTTTGCGTTACTGGGAGGTGGTGGTGCCCTCAGGAGGTGGCCCTGTGGAGGTGACCTCCAAGGGACTACTGGGGCCCCAGCCCCCCCTCTTCCTCTCGTTCACTTCCCAGCTACCATCGTGCCTCTGCTTTACCACACAGTGCTGCTGCAAAGGGCAGCCCCCCTACAAGCCTCAAAGCAATGGCGCCCACAGACCATGGACAAAAGCCTTCAATTCAAGTACCAAAATGAGCCTTTCCTCTTTTAAATCAATTATGGCAAGGGTTTTTTGTTTTTATTGGGATTTTTTGGCAGAACCGGGAATTGAACTCATGTTCTTGTGCTTGCCAGGGAAGCACTTATTCCACTGAGCCATCTCCCTGGTCCCATTATTTTGTTACAGTAATAGAAAACTAACACAAATGATATTCAATAATTTCATCAACAAAAAACAAATCAAGGAACAAAAATGAGATACCAAAAGCACAAGACACAAAAAGCACACTGTTCTACTAAAGACACACACCACAAAGACGTGAACATATTCAGCTATGATGAGGATAAGAATCCAAAGCTAGCACCAAGAAGGTAAAATAATGGTCACACCTGGGAAAGATTTTTGCATACACATAACAGTCCAAGGATCAGAACCCCATAAAGTAACAACCCGGGGCCGAGGATATAGCTCAGTGGCATAGCACCTGCCTGGTAAGCACATGGCCCTGCATTCAATTCCCAGTACCAAAAGGGGGAAAAAAAAGAGATGGCCCAATGGAAAAATGAATAACAGACACTCCGGGTGTTCCCAGGAGAGAAAACAAAACATGATGGCCAACAGCACCCCATCTGTCAGAATTTGGGGGAGGAAGACTGAGATAGTGTTGGAAAGGGTTGGTGCACACATGTAGCCCCAGAATTCACAGAGGCTGAGGCGGGAGAATCACAAGTTTGAGCCCAGTCTGGGCAGTTTAGTGATTTAGTGAGTATCATGGTTTAGATCCAGCCTGTCTCCCAAAAGTCTGCACTCTGAGGTGGGGCACATGGGAAGGGACTGGGTCACCGGGTGCTGCATTCTTTAGTGAATGCATTCATTGTGGAGCTCAGTAGCTAAATGCACTGTGAGGAGGGAGAGCCTGGGAAGAGGAACCCAGTCACTGAGACAGCCAGGAAAGATGCATTCTTCTCCTTTTTTAAAATCATTTCTCTCTCTCTCTCTCTCTCTCTCTCTCTCTCTCTCTCTCTCTCTCTCTCTCTCTCTCTCTCTGTCTCCTTCATACAGAGTCTCACTATGCAACTCTGACTTGTAGCGATCCTCCTGCCTTAGCCTCCCCAGTGCTGGGATTCCAGGCGTGTACCACCATGCCCCGTTTGGCTCACATTGCGTGTGGCTCTGGAGATCAGACCCAGGTCCTTGCGCTCTCCAGGCAGGTGCTTAGACCAGCGAGCTGGCTCCCTGGCCCAAGGATGCATTCTTGTCCTCACTGTCTTGCCTTCTGTCCCTCCTGGCTAGCATGACGCACACAGCTTTCCTCTGTCAGGCCCTTCTGCCATGCTACTTCTGGCTTGGACTCAGCCAGCTCTGAACTGAATCCTCTGAAACTGTGAGCAAAAATGGGCCTCTGTTCCTCTAAGATGCAGACGTCAGACAGTGTGACCCAGTGATGAGAAAGCTGACCAAACTGTGAGACCCTGTCTCGGAATAAAGAAGGAATGGGTGTGCAGCTCAGAGCAGAGCCTGGGGTGGGATCCCCGATGCTGCAAGAAAAATCAAAATCAAACAGGAGGGATGAGAGGAAGGAAGGTGAAGGAGAGAGAGAAAGAAAGAAAGAAAGGAAGGAAGGAAGGAAGGAAGGAAGGAAGGAAGGAAGGAAGGAAGGAAGGAAGGAAGGTGATCGATGATGTAGAGTGTGCCTAAGGAGAGTCACATGGAGAGAAAACTTTCTCTCAGGCTTCTACAGAGAGCAAATTGGCCAAGCAATGGCCATGACTCATCCACAAGGCTGACACTGACAAGGGATCTACAAAGAGGGTTACTGGATAAACCCTGAGGGTACCTGACTGAAAAAGTTACATTTCTTGTTATATAAGTCTTGCTTTAACTTGGTTTTAACCATCCAGCAGAAAAGTATAAAAATGGACATATATAAAGTAAAGTCATATTAATATAATGAGCTGTGAATGGCTCAAATCAACAACTTCTGTGGATAACCCACTTCTACTGTGGACTGCTGGACTGCGTTGGATTGTTAAATATATATATATATGTTTTGAAAATCTGTAATGTATGTATTGTCTGTCACCCTATTTATGTCATTTTTTTCTCTTTGCTTTTGCTTCTATTTTTCACTCAAGTTAAAATACAAATAAGTAAATTTAAAAAAATAAAGAAAATGAGAGAGAGAGAGAGAGGGGAGAGAGAAAGAGAGCGAGCGAGCGAGTGAGCCGCTGTGTGGACGCCAACTTGCACACACCAGACCGTCACCAAGAGTCATCGTGAAGCACTGTGGGCCCCACACGGACAGGAGGGCTCAGGAGGGATCTGGCCAGTGACAGCAGGACCCCATAGGCTCCAAGATTCCATCCCAAGGCAGCCTAAGAGAGTTCTGCACAGGGCTGAAGGAAAGGCCGTGAAGGCCATTGTGTCACCATGCACTGGGACAAACGCAGCATGTCCCTGCCCATGAATAGGCAGAAGAACAACTGTGTCACCTCATGGACTCCAGCACAGACTTGGAGACAATGTGATCACAGCCAGGCAACAATAAGTAGATCTTAAGATTTCCAAGTTAAAAAGCAAGTCGCTAGAGATTCTATGCCCTCTGACACCATTATGTCTAATTAAAACAATTAAAAATAAATTACTATATTTATGGGCATATATGTTATGCAGTAAAACTGTAAGGAAAACAATGTAATAATAATAAAATTAAACTGGGCTGGTTCAAATCCAACAGAGCTGGCATCCTCATGGAAGGAGGAGAGCTCGTATCTGTGGAGTCAGCCCTGGGGGGGGGGGGGAGCTGAGGAAGGACAATTGCAAGTTCCAGCTCAGCCTGGGGAACTTAGTTAGACCTTGTCTCGGGTATGTGGCTCAGTGTGAAGACCCTAGATTCAATTCCTCGTACTACAAAAAAGGGGGGTGGGAGCATTGTACCCCAAGACACACAAGCACACGTGCAGACAGTGGTCCAGGTGCCTCTCCTACAAGCCCAGATCCCCAGAGGCAGCCAGGGTGATCAGAAGCTAATTGAGACCCAGAACCAGGGCTTCCAACCAGCTCCACAATGGGCTGTCCGTCACCTGCCTCTACCATGTCTTTTCTGTAGGGTTAAACCTGGCCCCACAGGTCACCTGGGCCCATCCCCACCCCCACCTTCTGGCGCCCCTGGGATGAGTCTCCTCTGCTAAAGCAGGAGTCACCCTGTTGCTGCTATAGCAGAGAGATGGGTGCAAACTTAGACGCCTAATGAATGCTGCTGTCTCATGATTCTGTGACCCAGTCAGAAGACCACACTGCATCTCCCTGCCTGGGCCTGGCTGCAGCTAGAGGCTTCAGGAAGGATAGATCCTTCTCCTCCCTTCTCCAGCTGAGGGGAGACTGCATGCTGAGTGTGGGCCCCTCCCCCATCCTCAGAGCTGCAAATAGTCCACCTCCTGCCTTCTGACCCTGTCCCATCCCATCCTATGTCTTTCTCTAACCACATCCAGTAAAGGATCTCTGTCTAAAAGGGCAGAGACCCTTTATTTTGTTTTTCTAGTACCGGTGTCTGGGCCCAGAGCAACCCCAGCCCTTTGTATTTTTTTATTTTGCAATGGTCTTGCTAGTTCCTCAAGGGAGATTCAGACTTGTAATCCTCTTGCCTCAGCCTCCCAGAGTGCTGGGGTTCCAGGTGTGCACCACCACACCCGGCTGATCCCCGCAGGACAGCGGGCAAGTCTCCTGACTTTCCTGGACCTTGATTTCCCACCTGTGAGAAGAGGTAATGGGGAGCCAGGATGCAGCAGCACCCCCACCCCCCCAGTTTGGATGTCTTCGGTCAGGCAATACCAGGACCCAACCAACTGCCTACCTTCCTGGTCAGCAGCACACACCCTATCCCATGGTGTTGCTGTGGGACCCACAGCAGAGCCAGCCGAAAGCACCGTGGCTCCCTCGTGTTTCTCAGACAGGGGACTCTCAGGCCCAGCTGATCTTCCCTACAGCTGTGGCAGTTCCCGAGGGAAGAGCATGTCCTCCCTGCAACCCACCCCCGGACTCTGAGGGGCCAGGCTTGCTTGGGTCACACTCTGCGGGTCACACTTCCCACCCTCCGGCATGGTGGTTCCTCCTCGGGCTGGGTGGAAGGACACGGGCACCTGTTGGTAAGGAGGTGCTGTG
>PVKA01031235.1:0-26467 GCA_004027165.1 Ctenomys sociabilis
AATACAAAATTAACATTTACATTAAACATGGAGTGAGGCAGGGAATCTATTTCATGTATCTTTTATGCAATATGATTTGTGTGTGTCTTTCTCCCTTTCTTTGTGTACTTTTGCATTTCTGCATTTATTATGATTATATGACATGGTACTTTACAGAGAAGATCATAGGAACTCTGCTGAAATAGAGATTTAATAACCAAATTCAATCACCTAAAAAAACAAGTTCAATCACCTAGCTGAATGAAAACATAAAACTCAATTTTATTCCTGTATACAAATATCAAACTCACTGGGGAAAAATTTAGGAAACAATAACTGTCATTAGAGCATAAGGAAAATGGAATACTTAGGAAATGATTTAACTAAAAAATGAAACTTCTCTGCATTGAATACTATAGTATTCTGAAAGAGGTATTACATGATAGTAGAAAATAGAAAAGTATGCCTTGATTTTGGATAAGAAAAGCAAATATAGCATAAAGTGCAATCTTTCCCAAATTGCTATACGTATTTAGTGTAATATTAATCAAAATACCATTAGCATACATCACAAAACTAAAAAAAGCATCCAGAAAATGCTATGGAAACCAGAAACGACTTAGGAGAGAAAAACCAATGCTTGGCAACAAGGGCCAAGACAAAGATAGGGTGATGAAAACAATAGCATGGTGCCAACAAACAGATCAAAACAGAATAAGCTCACCCTGAGGAGCAATGTAGCAGGTTAGAAGATACAGGAAATCTTCGAACACACTAAACCACCTTATCTTTCACAAAGGGTCAAAACACATTTCCTGGAAGACAGATAGCCTCTTTAATGAATACTTCTGGGAATCCTGGTCTGCACATGCTAAAGACTAAACTAGACCCAAGTCTAGCACCATGAACTAAACTAAGGTAAAATTGGTAAGTGATCTACATGTCAAAGCAAAACAAATAAATCAGCTAGAAGAGAAAAATATGTAGAACTTTTGAGCACATAGGTATAGCCACATCCTTCATGAACAGTAGTCACATAGAATAAGAAATTCCAAAAAGAATCAACAATTCAGATCTCATCCTATTAAAGAGGTTTCTCACAGCAAAAGAAATCTGTCCAGAGTGAAAAGGCAATGAAAATATGTCAGCCAGCTACCTTGTGAACTCAGTTAGAACCATGGTGCCTGGGAGATTCAATTTCTAAGTGTCTGAATTGCTGATAGCAGAGAAAACATTCCACATCAGTGCTGGCTTATCAGGACCAGGTCTATCAAATTTGAATAGAGTTTTATGTCCTCTGATAGCTGGACTCTATATAATCTATGCAAAGTCCTTAAGGTACCTTTGCTTTTATCCCCATATTCCATCATGTCTTATTTTCAGCTATGTTAATCTGTCTGCCAGTTATGCAAATTTATAGGCTGCACAAAAATTTATTGACTCATCAAATAAAAATTTTTAAAACCTTTCTGCTTTGTTTGGTGCACTTGATTTTTTCTGTAAATATGGCTAAACATCAACAGTATCCATCCAACAACTAAGTACTGTGTGTTTCTTCAAATTCCCTGTACCAACCAAGGCAGTCCTCTATATTCTTTCTCTTCCAAACTCTCAACGTATCTACAAGAATGAGATAAGTTCTTTTTCAGAATGGAACAGGAATGATCTCTATACCAATTCTCAACGTGGTCCTCATTCTCATTACTGACATCAAGGCAAAAGTCTTGTTTGTGCAGTTTTATCAGCATTTTGTTTTTCTAAGCTCACAGTACAATTGTTCCTGAAAGCTCTGTTACTGTGTATATCCAAAATGTCCATCAAGAACTCATGCATTCAAAGATGGGCGTTTTGGAGATTGTTCAGATCACAAGGGTACATGTGATGTTTAAGGATTGTGTTTCAAGTTGATTGTCATTGGTGCAACCACTATGGATTGAGGAAGGATACATCTGGGAGTGACTGAGGATATATGGCCTGGTTTTTAATCCTGGTCACCCAGCATGCTTCCCTTGTTATGCTTATGGACTCCAAAGAACTAAGCAGGCAGGCACTTATGCTGTTGAATTATCTCATCAAAGTTTTTGTAAATGTCTCGTATGTCCAGAGGTGAAACTTTTGGGAGTTAACAGTATCATAAATGTGCAGTTCTCTATGCATTTATTTATGGATGAGTTTAGAGCTGAATGTTCTGTTTATATGCTGGGTCCTTTTGAAAACAGGTGAGTGACTGATTCCAATTCCTGAGGGTGTATCTTTTACTTCCCATTCTCTCTTTTCTTATTTTATTTACTTTATTCCCATGAGCTGATGAGATTTTTGCTGCACACTTTTCTAGTGTACTTTTTCTCCAATGTATCCTATCAATGATGGCTTGAACCTACTCAGCAGAGAGCCAATATATACTTGTTATTTAAATTGATGAAGCTTGGTAACTACTTCTGGAATAGGAAACCAGATATTGTTTTCAGCTTCAAATTTTAGTACATTCTTTCATTCACCAGTTATGCACGGTCTTGAACCTCACTGAGTATTTTCAATTTCTCTTACAAAGAAAATGCCTTGAAAGGAGGAAAGAATTATTTTAGCTCATGCTTTCAGTAGTTTTAATGGTCAGATTTGTGGTGTGCTGCTGCTGTGCTTGTGGTGAGACAGAATACTTTGTCAGCAATCCTGGAGTGGAGGTCAGGGTCTTTTGATGTAACATAGAGGATACAGGGAGAAAAGTCAAGAAAGGACCAGGAGAATAACTTTAAAAGGTATGTCCCACTTGGCTTACTGTCTCTGACATTTTTCTGTTCCTAGTGTCTATCAGCCCAACCATAACACCTTCAGAGTTTATTCCTCAGTACCTGAGGCTATGCAGAATGTTTCAGATGCAAACTAGAGCATACATGCTTATTAAGTTGTATTTGGAAATCTGTGATCTTATTTTCTTAACTTAATAATTATGTAGATGACATATATGTAGATGAAAAGTGTGTAAATTTGTTCTATATAGTTTGAAGTTTTACAGGAGTCTGCTTTGTTGCATAGTTTGAAAATTTTAATGGCTTCTTATTTATTCAAATATTTGTTTATAATCCATTTTCTTTTCTACAAGTACAAATTTCATCATCTTCTGAAGGTGAGATATTAAATAATAATTGTAAATAACAAGTGATCTTCTCAGAAAAGACGGAAACTTGATTAAGGTAAGCATGAAGGCCATAATACAGAACTCCAATGACAAGAAAGACAGCTTGATAAACATGCTCCATATTAGGATATTGAAAGATTGGTATAAAAATTAGAAACAGAGAGGAAGCTATAGAAAAATATATCATTGGCAGCCAAACCTGAAAGAAAAAAAAAAGATTAGTGATGATTTTTTTCATACAAGTTTTATAGGCAAAGTATTTTACAAGTGACAGATAACAAAGGGAAGATGACTGTGTATACATTTTAATACAGGTTTAGATGGATATTCTTATGGGTACTGTTAGTTTTATGTCATGTGATAACAACTTAATGCACATTAAACATACACTAACATTTTTAATAAATTACTTGCTTTATGGTAGATTGAGTGATTTATTATTTAAGACTAATGAAAATTTGTGCTTGTAGCAATAAAAGATACATTATTATATGTCATGCCATAAACAAAAATTAATATTATTTCAGCTTAGAAATTGTAAAATATCCAGTATTTTATTTAGGAAAAAAAATTAAGATTTGTATGAGTTGAGATACTTTTTTTTTTATACTAGTAGGTAAACTCAGGAACTTGAGCTTGCTAGGCAGGCACTAAATTTACATTTTAACATTGCTTTCAAAATTCATGTCTTCAAGAAATAATCACACAATCTCTTCCTGATTCATCTTGGTATGCTGGATGAGACAGATTAAACCTTTTGCCTTTAGAATAGCTTGCTATCACTGTCCATCTTTATAAATTTGTCTTGCTGATCTTACCTTCATTTGTAAGATGGAATCTTGGATAATGTTGATCTTTAAGTATTGGTGACAAATGAATCAATTGCATATCTACCTATCTTGCTGAACAAACTGGCGAGCAATGAAAACCTTTTGAACTGTATTTGAAGACATTTGTTCCTTGGCTATCAGGATAATGAAACCCTCTATGGATACATTCTGTGAAATGTGTGGAAGCAAAATGGAAAACAGCTCCTCACTGCATATATGTTTAACAAATGAACATCTAAAGAAAATTTGTCATCCTATACATTGTTTTCACAATGTTAATAGGTAGAGAAGTTATTTGATGAGAAAAAGAGACGGGAAGATGTCATAGGTTCATGTTTGTTAAAATATTACCAGTGGACCTCTCTATGTCAGAATATAGATACTAATAGAGACTGCTATTGAGAAAAGGAGGCAGAATTTCCAGAGATGAACATGTAAATACAAAGGAAGGTAAAGACACTCAAGGGTTTCTATAGTGACTGGCATGAATCACATGGGTTTCTTATTTCCATTCATATCACTTTGTAAGCATGAGGTATCTTAAGTAATGAGTACCTTTGATTACATTTATGGCTTAAGAAATAAAAACACTCGAACCCCTTAATTCACATGATAGCAAGTTATAGCTTCCTTTGTACAAAGAATGTAAAAATAGGGAAGAGAAAAAAAAATAGGGAAGAGATATGAGGAAGATGAATACACACAAACAACATAAAAATGTGGTTTACACAATTGGGTGTCACCCAGCTTTATAGTAATTCTGCAAGCAGGACACCATGAGGTTTGTGTAGATCAATAGTTTAGGAGCAGTCCCAGTATGTCTGATTTTAAGATCAGAGGCTATTTTGCAGATGATTTCTTCAAAAGATTATACATTCTTTCCTATGATAACCATAAGAAAAATTTGAATTCTTGCATCAGAATGCTGGCTTGCAATTTCAGTTCAGTTCCATAAATGTAGATTAATCAGTCCTAGCCTTGGAATTCTCTTGAGCAGAGGTTCTTTAAAGAATACAGGCCACCTGCTCACAACTCATCTGTACACACTATATATGCTTCCCTCACAACATTCTTTTTTAAAGAGAAATCTTATATTCTTTCTCCCAAATATGAAGCTTTCATTATTTCACAAAACACATACACCACCAAAAAGTGGATCAAGCAGTGGCTATCGTCCACTGCAGGAATTCCCACAGTTCTTGCAAGAGTGGTAGAAACTGCCCAATGCAGTAGAAGGTGAACAAGGAAGAGGGAAGAAAGCCTTCTCTGTATTCACTGATCTTCCTCATTGATCACATCACCACCTGAGCTCTATCTCTGGTCAGATCAGCAGTGGCATTTGATTCTCAAAAGAGCAGTTAGGCCACTAGGAAATGCAGTTATGAGGATCTTATATGTACTCCTTATGAAAACAGAATACATGAAGATCTGAAATGGACTTGAGGTAATGATGGGAGTAGCTGAAAATGCAGGTAAACATTAACAGAGAACTCTGACTGCATAGAGACCATACTAAATAAATACATGCAAGGTCCTATCAAAACAATATTAGTGACTGGCAAATTACAATTAAGTTGCATCTAGTGATAAGCTTTAAATTAACAACTAAGTGGATGTGACCATCTTGTCGCTGGGACACAAGGTCAGTGCTGGCAAAGTTGTCAGATTATAGTGAGATATATTATTATCATGTTATATACCTTAATATAACTCTAATGTTACAAAATTTATGATAAATGTAATGTGCTTGAATAATGTGGAAAACATCAACCTCCTGTCTCCAATCTGTCACAAACTTATCTTTCACAGAAGTGGCCCCTGGTGCAACAAGTGTTGGGTATCACTCATAACTGTTCTCTGTATACTCCATTCTGATTTTTATAATATTGTGTCTCTCTAGTAAAGGAGTATTGTTTAGCAATATATGGCAATGGATTCAACTATGGTTCTGCAGAATTCCACTTGCTTAACATGTTCGAGGCCCTTAGTAAAAACTTGAGTTTTATCCACACAAGGTACTATAAAATAAACTCTCAGAAGTTACAATAGTTTTTCAACTAAGTTATACTGAATGGTGGTTCAAATTAGTCAGTCTTCACAATTCTATTTTGGGCCTTAATTTCTCCTACAGATAAAATTCTTTCCAGTAAAATCTTACTGCCAATTGCTGAAATTCATGAAAGGAATACTTATTTTCCTTATAGAAGACAGAATTTCAACATTTACACCAAAATGAATGTAAGTGAATAAGGTCAAATATGGTCTATAACCAAAATTTTGAAAATGTTGGCCCAGTCAGAAGTTATATAAATTGAGACTGCCATTTCGATGCACTCATGTAGGTTGAAAAAATTTTATTCATGAAGAGGTTTTACTAAACATCAAACTGTCAGTTTTAATTTACCTTGTATGGTCTTGGTAGGTCTGGATTCTGGTACCTTAACTTAAGCAAAGCAATCATATTTAGCTCAGTTATAATCCACGATGCTAATCCTATATATTTTATTAAACTAATCAAATTTGATGATATAATAGCAATAGAAGACGGAATGATTAACTGCATTACAGCTACAGCTGGAGAGTGGTGTTTATTAAGCATAGAGTAGATCTGAGGCAGTTGTCCTTTGTGGCTTGCAGCATAGAGAATTCTTGATCCTGCAAGTATTGAACAAGAAGAGTTGTCAATTATTGAAGCTGAAATCCCCAGTGAAATTATCCATTGCATAGAAGGAAGTACTCTGTCCATCCATGTGACAGCAACAGCATCTACAAACATTAAACAAAATTTGCAACGTCAGTCATTTTCACACTTTTGCAAATCCATATGACTTCATTCTTCCTGAATCTATCCCTTGAGTGATATAATCTTACTGCCAATTGCTGAAATTCATGAAAGGAATACTTAATTTCCTTACGTAAGACAGAATTTCAACATTTATACCAAAATTAATGTAAGTGAATGAGGTCAAAAATGGTCTATAACAGAAAATTTGAAAATGTTGGCCTAGTCAGATTGACTGCTCCTTAGGAGTGAGGAAGTCTCTTTAACTCTTTGCATCAGTTGTGTCATTATTTATGTTTTGACATGAAAATTGTGAACTCTGATTTTCAGCTACTTCTAGAGTGGTTTTGGAAGCTTCTGTCGCTCTCTTGATTATCAGAGATGTAGCCCATGTTATCTCTGGAGATGTGCAAATGTATAAAAGAGAACATCCTTTTTGAAAAAGAATTGGCCTAGAGCTCCAAATCACTGTGAAATCTAACATGATACATTCTTTCAAAGTAGGGGGCTCGAAGGTTGCTCCCAGCTACTGACTGTGACAAAGAAATGTGAAAACTCATTTACTTGATGCCCAGCCTTGGCCAAACTGCTCCTTATAGACTTGCTAATATATCCTTATATTTTTTGGCTGTCTGAAGCATTTTTATCCATGTTCTATTTCTTTTTCTGTTTGCTTTGGCGCAATCTTGCATTATGGTCTCAATGTTTTCTGCTTTTTTCACTTAACACAAGCACTTACCCTCACAAAATTCTTGTACATGTAATCTTGTTGGGAAATCTGCATCAAAAGCTGAAAATTACAATTTTTGGGGATTCCAAAGAGCATGGTTTTCCCTGGTTAAATTTTTTCCCAATAGTGCAGGGACCTGCACACCAAGATATGGCTCCAGCATACACACCCGATTCTATCAAAAATTGAGTAAATGCAGTATTTTGATGTCTAATGTTGTTTTAAATCTCTTTTTTTGGAAGTTTTCAAGAACATTAGAATAATTGATATTGTCACTAGTACTATTATGAAAATGGAAAGATTTTCTTTCAGGAGGGATACTGTTTTCTAACTAAATTGTGCAACACGTTTAACACAGGATATTATATTGAATATATATCAAGCATGCTACAAAATTGTTGAAAGTTTCTGTGCAGACATTCCACTTCATTGTAGACCATTTTGTTATATAATCATGTAGTCTTATTACTTGTGGGATCAAGGCATTTCTAATGAGTATTGGATGAATTACAGATGAATTATTTCATATCCCTTTTTAATGCCAACTCCTTAATTGAATGTGTGTATTTGTAACATCAACTTTTATCATTTCTTCAACAGGCAATATAATTTCTCACACTAAAAGTCTGTTTAAAAGCTTTAACAATGCTGAGAGAACATTGTTGTCATATTCTAAGTTTATTTTCTGTATTTTATATCATGGTTTTAAAATGCATTTCTCAGATTAATGTTTATATGAGATGAGACAGTTAGACTTTAGAGGTATTGCATAGTCTTATTTGTCTGTATCTACTAGTAAATCTTCTCATAGTTGTGTTTTTAATGGAAAAGTGTTTGGAATTTAGGTGGAAAATTTGAAAAGTTAATTGTTCTTAATACAAGAATTTTCCAGATAACAGCACTTCTTTGTTTATAGGAGTAAAGATGCTTAAAACTACATTCTGATAGAATTTTTTTCTGAATTTCTATTTGTAATTTACTTTATAAAATAAATTAGACAGTGAACCTTCAATCATTCATGTCTAAAGTGTATGTGTTGTCATTCTGTATGTAGATAATTATTTCCATGTCACAAAATTTATGATGTATTTATACTATTATTCAATAGCTGACAAACCATCTTAGTGATGCTTCGATTTAGTCTGTAAAACACATTTTAATAGAGAGAGTGAGAATATGGTTTTAAAATTAGGAGCTTTGTTTTGAGATCTGTTTTCATCAATTATTGGCAAAGTCAAATATTTTTTCTTTGTGAAGTACTTTGAACTCCAGGTTTTATAAATTGTTGCACATATTCACAAACCATTATTATTAATAAATTGAAGATGAAAGTTTTAAGTATGAGGTCATTTGATATTTGGCTTACAAACAAATTTATCCAATTGCAGATGGATGATAGTGACCACATAACCATAATATCCTGAATTTCAGATTTTTAATCTAAGAAATGGGAGTGGTAGTGCTTATTTGAAACAGATACAATGAATATAGAAATCTAGGTGTATCCTAAATAAAGTACTAACTAAGGAAAATGCATAATTCTTTCTTAGTTGAGTTTCCACAATCATTTTCTTATTTGTACACTTCCTTTTCATCATCTCACGGTCCTTCCTTTACTCTTCTTCCTCTCTGTTTATTTCTCCCTATTTCACTTATATCTACTCTCTAAGTATTCATCAAGTGGCTGTTTCTTTTGCATGATTTAAATTGATATTTTCTTGGATTCTCTCACAAGAAAAAACCATGAACACATTCTATTTATATAACTAAATGTAAATCAGACAGATGTATTCTGTATTCAGTTAGACAAGTATGATTATTTCCCTCTTGTTCACACATAAGCTTACCTGAAGAGATGATTTCCTTTGGTGTCAAAACTGTCAGGAAGGATATATTAGCCAATAAGTATATCACAATCACTATGGTCAGAGAAGAAATCAGAGATCTAGGAAGTGTGTGAGCAGGGTTTTTCACCTCTCCTAAGAAACACAAAAAATTAGAGGATCAAATATTGCTTAAATGTTGAGTTGCTTCTACTACAAAGGTGAAGAATCAGTTATTCCAATGTTGGTATTGTCTCATTTTTCTGATCTGATCCTGCTTGGATCAAGGATACATATTCATTGACAAGTTTGTATTTTTGATGATATTTTATACAAATAAATTTTGAAAATTTTCCCAGGTCCCGTTAGTCATGTTTAAGAGAAAGACATTTAATTCTTCTAGTGTTGAGCAAGTAGAACTTATACAGGGTTGGTGTTTTTCTGTTCTAAATAGTCCTTAGGATATTGTCATATGTAGTATTGAAATGAATGTTTAATAGTTCTGAAAGCCAGTATAAATCTTTATTGTACAATTTAATGTAAGGAATATGTCATGGTGGTTATATATTAATATTGTACTACTGATATCAGTTAAGGCACCTCTTTTTTTTTAAATTATTAAGTCACAAACCATCTATTTGCCTATGACAGATGGGAGCCATACTTAAGCGTGGAAATCTACTTAGGGCCACTGTATCTTAACCCACGAGTCCAAATCTCTATGATTACTATTATGCTTATGTACATGAAGAAAATGTGTGATTAATTGTGATAGCTTGCTTCCTCTGATACAGTGCTCCACAACATTCTGCATACATATCATTGTCTTTGTAATCACAGGATTGATCTATCTCAAAATAAAAACAATCATAAAATGTGATATCCTGCCAATCCAATGTTTTATGAAAAGATGTGTTACAAAGAAAATGAAATGTCTCTGGATCTTCAGAGCTCTTCTAAAATGTAGTTTTCTCAATATCTTTGCAGGAGGTATACATTTTATCATTTACCTGTGAAAGACAACTTGTTATCTAATGAGACTATTCTAAGTTTATTTTTGAGTTTATTATTTTTATTGTATTACATGGTTTCAACAAAGAATGATATATTAACTGCATGAAATGAATACATCTACATATCATATTTCCATTTCTTTAATTTCTGCCTCCATCCACCCTGTTTTACTTTTTCAGCTTCAGGTTAATTTATTTAAGTTTAATGACTATACCAATTTATTACAGATTAGAAAGTAGAACAATGGCCAAAGATCATGTGAAATATTTATAATAAGTCAAGTTAAAATTTTAGATACTTCATGACAGGCTTTCTTTTTCTCTTTTTTTGTTTATTAAGTTTAATTTTATTAGAAATGCTTATATTAAGAACATTCACATAAAAAAAGAATACTCAAAGAACAAGTAACTTGCAACCCAAAATTTTACTGTACTTTTTAAAATTTTAATTTTAGTTTGAAAAGTAAAAAGAAAGCAAGAACAAAATTCAGAAACATTCAGATACCATAAGTCTCTCCCAATAGCATGGCTTCTTTAATACCTTTTTAATTCACTGTTTTCCTGTTACCTGTGTTATATTTATATGTACATATTCTTAAAGAGAAAATATGTGATATTTATACTTCTGTGTTTGAGTCACTCTTACTTGACATTATCAGTTGAAGCGCATTTGCTATCCTATCAAAGGCTCCATTTCTAGCTTTCATGGCAGAATGGTTATAAACATGAGTATACATAGATCACCGTATGGCTGCAGTGTCTTCAACTCTTTAAGAAAGATAGCTGGAATGTAAATAGCAGTGTCAAATGGAAGGTCCATTTGAGGAGTCTCCATTATATTTCCACAGTGATTACATGAATTGACAGTTGACCAAACAATGATGAAGTGTTTCTTGCTCTCTGAAGTATCATCAACATTTTTTATTGGCTGATTTATGATGGTAGGTATTCTTGCTTGTGAGATGGAATCTGCATTGTTTTTGTTTGTCTTATTCAAATGACCAGTGCTACTGCACATACTTTCATGTATTTATTGGTCATTGTATTTCTTCATCTGAGAAATGTCTATTAAGCACAAATGTACACTTATGCATTGGGTCTTTAAATTATTCCAGTTTAATTATTTTAATTATTTGCGAGCCATACATACTAGTCTTTCTCCAGAGGAATAGTTGGAAAGATTATTTCTCAGTCTGTACATTGTGCCTTTACTCCTCTGTGAGTGGTTTCCTTTACTTCATAGAGGCTTTTTTACATGTTGTTAACCTATTTTTTATTTTTGGTACTGTTTCTTAGGCAAGCATTGTTTTCTTTTTTTAAAGATTAATTTTATTGAGAAAGAAGTAGCAGTTACAATAATTAATACATTGCATATTGTTGTCCTTGTAGTAGTTATTTATAGCAAAAGATGCAGACATGATATCATGTCTAAACATTATTCAAAACCTTCTTTTCATTGCACTGAGAGAAAGTAGCTGCATATCTATGCTATTTTGTGTATACATATAAAAATAGTTACTGTTTGTTTAATTTGTCAGGGATGGGTATTCCATTGCCATTCATTTATTGTAGGTTCATAAACTCAGCAAAGTAATCCAATGTAGTCCAGTAGTGTATAATGGTATTGGTTTATCTGCATGAATGGCAATGTCAGAAGTTGTTGGCTTGAGCCTTTTACAGCTCAGCATATTAATATGGCTTTACTCTTTATACTTTGTTTTTATAGTTTTCTGCTGGATGGTTAAGACCAGGATGAAGCAAGACCTATATAAGAAAAAATGTAACTATTGTATCTGACAAGGTCAGTCAAATCTCCTCACGACTTACCCTTAAACCTTGTACAGCAGTTTATAGATCTTTTGTCAATGTAAAATGTGGATGAGTTACGGACATTGCTTGACCAATTTGTTCTCTGTGAAAGCCTGAAAGAATTTTTCTCTCCAGGTGACTATCCTCAGGCATACTGTACATCAAGAATCACTTTCCTCTGTGGCCCCATAATCTCCTTGATCAGAAAATTCAGGCCACCATTGAGTTACAGGATGGTACAATACAGGTTCTCCTATGTCTTGAGTCCTCACTGACCTTGAAAGGCTAGGGACAAAATGTTGGCTATCCTTGTAACCCTTTTTTCCCTGATTTTTTGATCTGAAAGCTTAAGTTGTTTATCCTGTAGAAGAAAAGCTTAATGATATCATTACCCAAAAAAACATAGGTTGTTGAGCTTAGCATCAGCATCTCTCTGAATATCAAATGCATTAGACATAACATGGAACAGGTATTTACTATCAAGAAAGTCTTCACCTACACTATGTCTTCAAGAGCTTCATCAATTTGTCTTTCAGCAGATCATATCTGTTTAGATCTTTTCTCTAATTTGATTTTACTTTAGTTCATGGTGAGGAATCTGCATCTTGTTTTAATATTTATCATGTGGATGTCAGTTTTCCTAGTTGTATTTATTATAGAGGCTACATTTCCTCAAGCAATCATATTTGGCCTTTGAAGATCAATGACATAGCTGAGTTTTTCTATGTATTTCCATTGTTCCATTAGTCCATTTATGCCAATAACATTGTGTTTTGTTCGTTGTAAGCTTAAAATATAACTCTCAGTCTGGTATGGTGTTTCTAGGCTTCCTTTGGCTCTCTTGACCTTGATGTCTAGACGTATTTTGTTATTGTAAGTCTATTCTTGTTCCATGTGAATTGTGGTGCTAGTCTTCACATGAGGGTAAGGAATGCTTTAGTAATTTCTTTTTAGAGTACAGGGGATTGACCTCTTGACCTTAGGCTTGTCTGTAAGGTGCTTATGCGCTTGAGCTGTCTGCCCAGCCCTAATAATCTTGATCGTGATTTCATTGTCTACATAACAGTATTGGAACTATGGTCTCTTTGAGAATATTGCTTCTGCCTATTCAGAAGCAGGGGATATGTTTCTGTATTCTGATATCCTCTACACTCTTCTTTTTCAGAGCATTGTAATTTTCACTATAGAGTACGTTCATTTCCTTACTTATTTATCTCCTATGTATTCCATTATTCTTCATGCTATTGTTTCACTAATTTCCTCTTTAGTGAGTTTGGTATTAGAGTACATGCATGTTAGTGATCTTTCAGTATTCCCTCTCTAACTTGTACTGAAAAATTTCTGTATTATTTTTTCAGCCTCACTTCGTGGAGTTTAGTTGTCTCCATGGATAATCGTGACATTATTAAGTAGGGATAATTTTTCTTTATTGCCTATGTGCATCATTTTTTCCTTTTGTTTTATTGCTCTTGATAATATTTCAAAATCTATGTCAACCCAATATGGTGATAGCAGACATCTTTTTGTTGTTCCTAAGTTTAGAAGAAATGCATTCAGCTTCTCTCCATTTATTATAATTTTGACTTTTTGTTTGTCATAGATGACTTTTATGAGTTTGAGTTAAAGTCTTCTAGTGCCCTTTTCGGAATGTTATTTTTCAAGAATTGATGTTGTGTATGCTTTCAGAATATCAGGTGCATCTTGTGTTTCTGATGCAACTTTTAAGACCATGTAATTCACTTTTTACTTAGTGAGTTGAGGAGTACTAAAGTTAGACCTTCTGTAACGTCTGTGGGAAATTTGATATCTATTACTGTCTGGGCTTGTTTTCCATACCTGTTTTATAAAATCACTTTCGATGATATTGACTCAGGATTTTTATACCTTTTTGATTCAGTTTTGATAGTGCATATATATCTAGAAATGTATCTATCTCTTCTAAATGTTTCATTTTATGAGAGCACATGTTCTAAAAACAGTTACTGCTAACCTGCATTTCAGTAGAATTCAGTATAATTTTACATTCTCCATTTCTGTTTTCATGAATTTGTATCTATTCTTTCCTTATTTTGGTAAGATTAGGTAAGGGTTTGTCTATTTTGTTTAAACTTTCAAGAAACTAACTCCTGGAAGCATTGAGTTTTTTTCTTTTAGATCTAACTTCAGCAATTTCTGCCCTGATCTTCATAATTCCCTTCCTTGCATTAGCTTTCGGCTTAGATTACTACTTCTTTGAGCTCATTGTGCTTTATTTTGGGAATTCACTGCTATGAACCCCCTTTTAGGAGTGCTTTCAGTCACATTTAATAGTATTTAGCATGTTGTCCCGGCATTATCATTAGATTTTTTTTTTTCTGTATTTTAGGGAATGGTCTACAGGGTGTTCAGGGTCTCACTACTAGATCGGATTCGTGATTCACCTGTTTACAGCCTTCCAAGAATTGGGATTACAGGCGCTCACCACCACACCCTGTGTCAATTGCCTTGTCAGCAGTCCTGGGAGTGGGGCCAGCATGGCAGTCTAGGGGATTGAAACCCCTGGGCCCTGCACCTGCTTGCAGGTGCTTTAATCTGCTGAGCCATTTGGATGGCCCAGATTTTTCTTTTTTATTTTTCTTTCTTTCTTTTTTTTTTAGGAGAGTGGGAGGGTACTTGAGATTGAACTCAAGACCCTGTACTTGTTAGGCAAGCACTTATTTTTCTGAGCTATTTCTTAGGCCCTATTATTAGATTTTAGAAACTGTTCAATTACTGTTTTAATTTCAAGTTATGAAGCAGTGATTTTCCAAGATGGTATTGATTAATTTCAATATTTTTGTTTCACTCATATGGTTTTTTTGTCATTGATTCACTGGACTGTGATATATATATACTAAGTTTCATACTTTTGAATTATCTTAGGTATGTTTGATGGACCCATACATAGCCAACTTTGGAGGAAATTCCATAGGATTCTGAGAATTTATACTCTGTTGTTTTTAGGAGGAGCACTATACATAATAAGTGCATTCTTTCAGTGTGTTTCTTCTCTATTTGTCTGATGATTTTTGTCTAATTGATCTGTTTATTTATGACAGTAGGTTATTGAGGTCAACCATTTTTAAACTGGTATTTGTTTCTGCTATGTTTTGGGGTTTTTGCAACGTTTAGAGTATAATACAAGTCACATAGTTTAGATTAATTTACACTCATTGAAATAATTATATGTAAAGAAGGCAGAGAATCTGTATATATCTAATGACAAAAGAATCCAGCTGAGGGCCTGGATCCTAGTATCTTACATAAGTGCATCCTAAAACCTGGAGCAGAAAACAATCTCTCTCACAAATCCGACTGGATGCTTAGTGCCAAAGACAATGTCTCATGCAGGCTGGCTACATGGATCTGTGTTAGAAAGACCCAAAGATCAGTGGTGGAAGCTCAAAAGTCTGTGCAAGCAGGATAAAAGATCAATGCTATAAGCCTGAGGAATCTTCAGTGGAACCGGAAAGCAACACTCAAGGAAAGAACCATAAGATCCCCCTCAAACTGTACCATAGACTTCCTCCTATATGCTTTAGTTACCTAAATGTCATATTGTTTCCCCATATTTGGAAAGTTTTCTGCTATTCTCCTTCCCATGTTCTTTTTATAACATTTGTGTTGATTCCTTCTCTCTCACTGACGTTTGTTATACACACAGGAAGATAATAATCAAGATCCCAGAAATTCAGCATAAGACCTGCATACTAAAAGCTACTAGAGCAAAAAAGGCAGATCATATTTAGAGGAAAACCCATCAGTATAGCAGCAGATTTGTCTTCACAAATCATCAAGTCAAGAAGAGTATGGAGTAAAGTACTGCAAGTCTTGCAAGAAAACAAATTCCAACAGAGACTGATATAACTACAAACCCCAATTTCACATTTAACGGAGAAGTTAAATACTTCCATGAGAAAGAATAAGTGAAGAAATTCATGACAAAAAAAACCCAACCCTTCAAAGACTAGTAAACTATATTCTAGAGAATGATCCAAATGACCACAGATCCATGAATGAGAATGCAAAGAACCCACTAGATAGAACAAATAATTGAACACAGGAGAAAAATAGGTAACCAACAGCAGAAAAATAGCATGTCAAACATAAGTCCAAATATCTCAGTTATAACCATCAATATAAATATATTCAATTCACAAATTAGAAGAAATAGACTGTCAGAGTGGATTAAGAAACAAAATCAAACAAGGTGTATAGAAGAAACATATTTAATTCATAAAGAAATTCATAGGCTGAAAATCAAAGGATGAGCAATTTATTATATGACCCAGGACCTCAGAAAAAAGTAGGGATAGCAATCCTCTGTGCAGATAGATAATGTGAACTTCAAGCCAAGAATGATCACACAAATTAAAGAAGCCTACTACAACCTGGTTAGATGAAAAATATAAGAGGAAGAGATAACAGCCATAAATATATATATATATATATATATATATATATATATATATATATATATGTAACAAATTTAGGAGCAGAAAATTTTGTAAGACAAATTTTAATGGACATGAAAAATCCACTATCCAACATCACAGTCTTAACAACCCCTTATCTGAAAATATAGGTCCAGGAGAATAAAAAGTTAGAAAAGAGGTAGTAGAACAGAATCAGACCTTTGAATAAATCGACTTAGTGGATGTATACAGAGTATTTCACTCAACATTTAAATGAACTTTCTTTTAGCTTCACATGGAATGCTTTCTAAAATAGACCACATACTAGTTTATATGTCATTCTTTAATATGTGCAAGAAAACAGAAGCCATTCCTTGCATATTATCTGACCATAGTGCAGTGAAACTGGAAATTAATGACAAAAGAAACCACAAAAACTCATGAACATAGGGAATTATCTAACACATTCCTCAGCAACCAATGGGTTACAGATGAAATTAAACAAGAAAATAAATAATATCGACAATCCACTAAAAACACAAGCACAACTTACTGGAACAGGTATGATGCAGTGAAAATTCTTAGAGGAAAAATTATAGCAATAAACTTGCAAATTTGGAAAATAGAATGAGAAAAAATAAATTCACTAATGCTGCCCTGCAAGCTTCTACATAAAGACGAGCAAACCAAACTCAAATCCCAAAGATGGGAGGAAATTATTAAGATTAGAGAAGAAATTAATGCAATTGAGACAAAGAAAAAAATACAAGGAATTAATAAATCAAAAAGCTGACTTTGGGCAGATTAAACAAAATTGATTTTTTTCTTTCATCAAAAGGATGAAAGAAAATCCAAGCAATGAAGAATGAAAAGGGGGAAGTTATTAAACATCCTTGGAAATGTAGAAGATCTTCAATAGATACCTGGAAAATCTTTACTCTCACAGAATCAAAGACATAGTAGAAATGGAGAAATTCCTACATAGGTACAAATTACCAAAACTGAATCAAAAAAACATATAAAATCTTAATAATCCAATACTAGCCAATTAAATTTAAAATTTAATAAAAAATACTTACCCAAACAAAGGCAAGGTCTTGATGGATTTGCAGCTGAATTCTTCAAGAAATTTAGATAATTTATTTAATCCCAATACTCCTCAAATTCTTCAATGATATTGAGAAAAGCAGTACTCTAAAATCGTTCCTTCAGGGAGGAGTATTACACTGATACTAAAACCAGAAAAAGATTCAACCTGAAAAGGGAACTATAGGCCATTCTACCTATGAAAATAGTTGTGAAAATATTCAATAATTTCCTAGAAAATCCAATACAGTAAATTATAAAGAGGACTATACAACATGACCAAGAAGGATTCATCCCAGGGAGGCAAGAATGACACAAAATATACAAAACTATAAAGGTAATACATCCTTTTAATAGAGCAAAACCAAAAAATTACATGATTATCCCAATTGATGCAGAAAAAGCTTTTGATAAAGTCCAACATTCATTCATAGTCAAAGCCATAAAGAAAATTGGAATATATGTTCTCTATCTCAATCTGATAAAAGCCATCTATTACAATCCAACAGGCAACATAATTCTAAGTGGGAAAAACTGAAATCTTTTACTTTAAATCAGGTAAAAGACAAAAATTCACTCTATCACCATTCTTATTCAATATAGTTCTGCATACGTTAGACAAGAGAGAAAGAAAAGGAATAAAAATAGGTAAAGTTAAACTATCATTATTTGCAGATTTCATGATATTCTATTAAGAAGCCCAAAAAGTTCCATTAAGAAGCTCTTTGAATTAATACTCAAATTCAATAGCATAACAGGTCACACAGGCAATACCCAAAAACAATAGGATTCCTCTGCACAGATAACAAACACACTGAGAGAGAAATTACAGAAAAAATAACACGCAATTGCACTCAAAAAACGAAAAACCTATGAATTAATATAAGCAAATAAAAGATCTATATAATGAAAATTACAGTACTCTGAAAGGAGAGATAGAAGAGGATTTCTGAAGATAGAAAAATATTTATTGCTCCTGGATAGGAAGAATCAACATTGTGAAAATAGCCATACTGCCAAAACTGTTGAATAAACTGAATACAATAATTATCAAAATACCATGAACATACATCACAAATCCATAGAAAACATTTGTAAAATTAATGTGGA
Organism: Ctenomys sociabilis; assembly: GCA_004027165.1. Lineage (NCBI taxonomy): Eukaryota > Metazoa > Chordata > Mammalia > Rodentia > Ctenomyidae > Ctenomys > Ctenomys sociabilis. The sequence continues at coordinate 18,732 of PVKA01031235.1, forward strand.
ACCATAAAACACCTAGAATAGCAAAGACAATATTGGGTAACAAAGGCCAGTGAAGAGGCATTACAATCCCTGACTTGAAATTATACTACAAAAGTACTGTGAAAAAATCAGCATGATGTTTAAGTGGAAATGGAATACCCATCTCTTACCAGACTAAACAAAAAAGAGGATACAAATAAAGGACCATTTTGTATCTGTACATACGAAATAGTTAGGATATATAGCTACATAAAGAAGAGCAAACCAAACCCAAATATAGTTAGATATAGAGCTACTTTCTCTTAATTCAATGGGAAAAAATATTTGCACTAACAGTGTTTGGACAGGATGTAATGTCTGCATCGTGTACTATGAATAGCCACTATGAAGACAACAATATGCACTGTACTAATTACTGAAATTATCCTACTAATCGGTTTTGAAACTGTCTCATTGACATTTTTTTCTCAATAAAATTAATAAAAATAAAAATAAATAAATAATCAGCATGGTACTGGCAAAAAAATAGACATAAGTATCAACGGAATGGATTAGAAAATGCACATATTACTACAAACTCATTTAGTCATCTCATCCTTGACAAAGGATATTCACTGGAAGAAAGGTAACCTCTTTATCAAATGGTGTTGGAAAATTCACACTCCATATGACAGACTTGACATGGGTCTATCAGCATGCACCAAACTAAAGTCAAAATGGAGTAAAGATCTAAACTTTGAAACAGAAACACTAAATCTACTGGAAGAGAAAACAGGTAGAAATCTTGATGATAGAATGGGAGGCAAATATTTCATGAACAAAAATCAAACTGCTCATGAAATACTTGAAAGAATCAACAACTGGGACCTGCTCTTATTCAGAAGTTTCTGCATGTAAAAAGAAATTACTGAGTGAAAAGACTACCCACAAATTGGGAAAAAAATCTTTACCAATAAGCACTCACACAAAGGTCTTCTATCTAGAATACATAAATAAATAAAAATAATTAGGACCTCTATTTTTAAAGAGCTAATCCAAAAACGGGGTTCCAAGATCAATATACATTTCTCAGAGGAAGAAAAATAAGCCGAATAATGACCTGAAAAAAACACCTCACATCACTGTCCTTTTTAGTAATACAAATTAACACAACATTTGGATACTATCTGAATACATAAAGAATGGCTATCATAAAGAAATCAATGAACAACAAATGCTGGATATGCCTTCAGGACAAATTAACACTCCTCCATTGCTGGTGGCAGTGAAGAGTGGCACAATCACTATGGAAATTAGTGTGGAGACTCCTCAAAAATTTAGTGTTGGAAACCCCATTCAATTCAGGTATTCCTCTTCTGAGAACTTTCTCAAAAGAACTGAAAACATGATATATGTGCACCTATGTTTATAGCAGCACAATTGGTCATAGTCAAATCTTGGAAGCAACCAAAATGCCTGTCACATGAGGATTGGATAAAAAAGTAGTATTTTTGGGACCTTTCCTCACCTAGCTCAGGTCCAGCATAAGTGTGTGTGAGAGCTTCCACTCTGGTGCTCCAGCCTAACACCTCTGGATGCACTTCAGGCCTTTGGTGTGAGTGAGACCATCCACCCTGCTCTTGCTACCCTCCAGACCCAAATGAGACCAGGCATGTGTGCAAGAGAGTTTCCACTCTGCTGCACCTGCTGATCCCTCCAGAGCCATCCTAGGCATGGTATACAGTCCTGGTGTGAAACTCCGCAGCTGAAGACCCTGAAGAGAAGGCTAGGGGCCAGAACCACCAAGATAATCCAGAGGAAGAAAGTGTTTCCACAAGGGCACAGCAGGTTCACTTCCATGGGCTGCAGCAGGAAGAAGCTCCACACAGCAGCCAGACCCAAGCCAGGCACATTGCGATGAATTCAAAGTTTGTAGATCCACACTCAAATTTAGGTAGCTGCTAAGGGTAAAACTGCACCAAAGCTCTACATCAAAAGTCAGAGGACGGTGCTACACAAAATGAGAAAGAGAAGCCGTAAAATGTAATCTCATGCCAACAGCCCACCCAGAACAAATGCAGGAGACACTAGCATAGAAGGAATTGGGAGTCACATAGCTTAAATGTCTGAATTAATAGAGTCTGAAGTAAAGAAACAACTTCAGAAAGGTATAGAGGAACTCAGATCAGAAATAACCTCCGAAATGAGAAAACAAATCTCTGAATTAATAGGATCTGAAGTAAAGAATCAACTGCAACTCGCGGTCCCAGACCCAGTGCAGCTCGGCCACGAGGCCGGCCACGCCAGAAAGACAGTTCCCAGCAGTCTCAGGTTCCATCATGCTGCCTCGGACTCAGCACAGCTTGGCTGACCCAGCACATACTACCCTATGAATAAGAACATCCACTATCCTTTTGGGAGTGAGCCGACCCACCAAAGCACAGGCCTGCCCACCTAGAGAGCAACCCGCCTGAGACAGGGCAGACTCCAGCAACTTTCTGAATGCTCGCCACAAAGCCAGCCAAGATAGTGGGAATTTTCACTACTCACTCTGCATCCCGGATTGGTTCCTGCTCGCCTCACCAGGGAACCAACAAAGGGGAACCACGGGAGCTGCAGTAAAAAGGAACTGAACGCAACAGCAAGATCCAGGCCAGGCATAACTGGATAATCTCAAACTTAATAGACTGACTGGCACCTGAATCTCATTACACACTAAGGTTATAGCTGCACCAAAGCTCTACACCAAAGGTCAGAGGTCAGTGCTACACAAAATGACAAAGACAAGGGGAAAAATGCAGTCTCAAGCCTCCAGTCCACCAGTAAGTCCAGAGGACACTAGCTTAGCTGAAATGAATGAATTACAGATACAGCAGCAAAGGACACCAGAAAAGTATAGAGGAACTCAGGCGAGAAATAATTCCTGAAATATAAAAAGAAATATATGAATACATAGCATTTGAAATAAAGAATCAAATGCACAAATATCAGAGGGAAAATCAATGCTCACCCAGAACAAATGCAGAGAGCACTATTCCAGTTGAAACGTATGAATTAACAGCGTGTGAAGCAAAGAAACAACAGCAGAAAGGTAAAGAGTAACTCAAAGCAGAAATAATTTCTGAAATCAAAAAAGAATTCTTTGAAAAAAAGAATTCGTTGAAATCATAGCATCTGAAATACAGAAACAAGTCCGGAAATATACAGAGGAAACCCAACTTGAAAGAAATTCTGCAGAAAAAGAATTAATAACTACTGCTAAAGAAGACATAGATAAAAAAAAATAGAGGACATCAGAAATATGATGGAGTTCTGGAATGAGTAATACAGAAAAGAAATAGAACACATGAAGCAGAGTCAAAGAGATATAGAAAAAGTAAAAAAATCAATCATGAGTCTAAAAAACTGTTTGAGTGAAAGCGAAGACGGAGTTTCAGATCTTGAAGACTGATGCAGCTAGTGAAAAGGTGAGAAAAGATCTCTTAAAAAAAAAAAAAAAAAAGAGGATGCAGGAAAAATAATCCATCACCTACAAGATGACGCCAGGATGAATAATGTGAGATTAATTGGTATCAACGAGAATGAAGGAGTCAATACAAATGACATAAAAAGAATATGGGGAGAAGTAATCACAGAAAACTTCCCAAATATGAGGAAACAATTCAACATTAAGGTCAGTTATTTGATGCAGAACATCAAATAACTTCAACCCAAGTAAAAACACACTGAGACATATTAGTCAAGATCCCACAAATCCAACACAGAAATAATATACTGAAAGCTGTTAGAGAGAAAAAGCAGATCACATTCAAAGGAAAACCGATCAGAATTATAGCCGACTTCTCTACACAAACCATGAAGGCAAGGAGAGCATGGAGCAGAGTTCTTCAACTCCTGTATGAAAGCAAATTCCAGCCCAGACTATTTTACCCTACAAAACTCTCTTTCAAGTTTGATGGAGAAGCCAAATACTTCCACAAAAAGAATAACTAAAGAATTTCATGATGACAAAGCCATCCCTACACAGGCTGCTGAAAGAGGTTCTAGAGAGAGACCACAATGACCAGAATTCCACAAATGAGAATTGAAAGAACGCACTAAACAGGACAGACAATTAAACACAGGATACACAGAGTAAACAACACCAGGTAAATATCATGACAAACATAAGTCAACACATTTCAACTATAACCATCAATGTAAATGGAATCAATTCACCAATTAAGAGAAATAGACTGGCATAGTGGATTAGGAAACAAAACCCAACAATACGCTGGATAGAAGAAACACACTTAACACAAAAGGACATTCATAGGCTCAAAGTCAAAGGATGGAAAACAATACTAAATGCCCCAGCACCTCAGAAAAAAGCAAGAGTGGCAATTTTGTTCTCAGACAGTCTCAACTTCAAACCAAGAAGGATCAAACTACACAAAAAGGACCACAATATATTTGTCAAGGGAAATATTCAAGAGCAAGAGGTAACACTCATAAATACGTATGCACCAAACACAGGAGCACCCGACTATGTAAGAGAAATCTTAATGGACATGAAAATCCTAATATCTAAGACCAAAATCTTAACAGACCTTAATACCCCCTTACCTCAAAAAGATAGATCAACCAGCGACAAAATTAGCAAGGAAGTAGCAGAACTGAATCAGAGCTTGGAACAAACGGACCTGGTGGACATATACAAAGTGTTCCACCAAACCAGAGCTGAATACACATTTTTTTCAGCTACACATGGGTCATTTTAGAAAATAGACCAAATACTAGTCCAGAGGTCATGCTTAAGTGTATGCAAGAAAACAGAAATTATCCCATGCATATTTTCTGACCACAGTGCAATGAAACTGGAAATAAATGACAAAAGAAACCAGAACACCCCACTAAATTCATGGAAATTAAACAACACCCTACTCAGCAATCAATGGGTCACAGAAGAAATTAAACAAGAAATTCAAAAATATCTAAAATTCAATGAAGATTAAAGCATAACTTACTGAAATTTGTGGGATGTGATGAAAGCAGTCATTAGAGGGAAAATCATAGATATGAACTAACACATTAGGAAAACAGAATGGGAACAAATGAACACCCTAGTATTCAACCTCTGACAACTAGAAAAAGAAGAGCAAATGAAATCCAGAGAACAAAGACGGGAAAAAATCATAAAGATTAGAGCAGAAATTAATTCAATTGAGATGAATAAAACAGTCCAAAGAATCCACAAACCAAAAAGTTGGTTCTGTGAAAGACTAAATAAAGTTGATAAGCCTCTAGCCAACCTCATCAAAAAGAGGCAAGAAAAAATTCCAGTATATGCAATAAGGGATGAAAAGGGAGAAATCACCACAGACCTAGTGGAAATTCAGAAGGTTATTAATAGTTACTTTGAGAATCTTTATGCTCATAGAATAGAAGATACAGAAAAAATGGACAGATTCCTCGAAAGGTACAAATTACCAAAATTGAACCAAGAAGATATAACAACTCTCAATAAGCCAATAACAGCCAACGAAGTTTGAAACATAATAAGCCTACCGACAAAGAAAAGTCCAGGTCCTGATGGATTCACAGCGGAATTCTGCAAGAAATTTATAGAAGATATAATCCCTATACTCCTCAAATTCTTCAATGAAATTGAAAAGGAAGCAGTCTTCCAAAAGTCATTTCTGGATGCAAGTATTATACTGCTTCCAAAAAGAAAAAGGAGACCTGCAGGCAAATTTCCCTCATGAATATAGATGCAAAAATGCTCAATAAAATGCTAGTAAATAGAACACAGCAACTCATCAAGAAGATCATACACTATGACCAGGTAGGATTCATCCCAGGGATGCAAGGATGGTTCAATATTTGAAAATCTATAAATAATATACTATATTAATAGACTGAAATCTAAAAACCACATGATCATCTCAATTGATGCAGAGAAAGCTTTTGACAATGTCTAACACTATTCATGTTCAAAGTATTACAGAAAATTGTAATAGATGGACTCTACCTTAACTTGATAAAAGCCATCTATGACAACACAAAAGCTAATATAATCCTAAATGGGGAAAAACTGAATATTTTACTTTTAAATCAGGTATAAGACAAGGATGTCCTCTATCACCCTCTTATTCAATATAGTCTTGGAAGCATTAGCAACAGCCTTTAGAAAAGAGGGAAAATAAATGGAATAAGAATAGGTAAAGAAGTTAAATTATCACTAGTTGCAGATGACATGATATTTTACTTGGAAGACCCCAAATGTTCCACCAAGAAACTACTAGAACTCATACGGAAATTCAGTAGCATAGCAGGATACAAAGTTAATACTCAAAATTCAATAGCATTCCTCTACACAGATAACAAGCACACTGAAAGGGAAACAATAGAAACAATACCTTTTACAATAGCATCACGGACAATGAAATACCTTGGAATTCACTCAGCCAAGGAAATCAAAGATCTTTTCACAGAAAATTACAGCACCCTAAGAAAAGAGATTATAGACCGTTTCAGAAAATAGAAAGACAGTCCATGCTCCTGGATAGAAGAACCAACATCGTGAAGATGGCCATACTCCCAAACTTGTTGTACAGATTTAATACAATCCCTATCAAACTGCCACCAACATACCTCCCAGACCTACAGAAATCATTCCTAAAATTTATTTGGAACCACAAACGATCTAGAATAGCAAAGGCAATCTTGGTGAATAAAGACAAGGCAGGAGGCATCAGAATTCCTGACTGAAATTATACTACAAAGCCAATGTGATAAAATCAACATTGTATTGGCAACAAAATAGTCCTGAGGATCAAAGGAATAGATTAGAAGTCATAGAGGCATCTATGAACACACTCAACCATCTGATCTTCGACTAAGGGGCTGAAGGAGCTTACTGGAAAAAAGATAGCCTCTTTAACAAATGGTGCAGGAAAACCTGGCTTTCTACATGTCGAGAACTAAAACTTGACCCTTGTCTATCACCATGTACTAAGCTAAAGTCAAAATGGATTAAATATCTAAACATTAAAAGAGCAACACTCAATATCCTGAAAGAGAAAGTAGGAGGAACTCTTAAAGACATTGGGGTAGGTAAAGAGTTCATGAAGAAACAAATATTTTCACGGGAAACACTTGATAGAATCAACCACTGGGATCAGCTCTTTTTGATCTGCACATCAAAAGAAGTTGTCAACAGAGTGATAAGACAACCCCACAAATTTTGAAAAAATCCTAACTAATAAACAATCAGACAAAGGTCTGCTGTCTAGAATATATAAAGAACTAAGATATAACAGGGCCCTCAAATGTAAAGACTCAATTCAGAAATGGGCATCTGAGATTAATTCACACTTCTCAGAGGATGAATTTAAAGAAGCGAATAAATATATGAAAAAATGCTTGACATCGCTAGCCATCTGTGAAATGCAACCAAAAACAACACTGAGATACCATCTCACTCCAAAAAGAATGGTAATCATAAGGAAATCAACCAACAACAAATGATGGGCAGGTTGTGGGGAAAAGTGAACACTTCTCCACTGCTGGTGGGAATGTAGACTAGTACAACCATTGTGGAGGTCAGTATGGAGACTCCTCAAAAGAATAGGACTAGAAATCCCATTCAAGCCAGCTATCACCCTACTGGGAATTTTCCCAAAGGATTTGGATACACTGTATCATAGAGATATATGTATACCTATGTTTATAGCAGCACAATGTGTGATAGCAAAATCTTGGAAACAACCAAGATGTCCATCACATGAGGAATGGTT
>PVKA01031236.1:0-26464 GCA_004027165.1 Ctenomys sociabilis
AAAAAAAAAAAAAAAAAAAAAAAAAAAAAAAAAGATAGTATAAACTTGAATATGAAACACCCAACTAGATTAGATCTGCAGTTTTGGGAGTGTGTGTGTGTGTGTGTGTGCAGGGATTTACTAAGCAGAGGACCCACACAGAGAAACAGTGAAGGGAGGCTCATGTATGTATCTTTACAGGAGCTCCCATCTTCACCTTCACTTTGACCAGTGTCTCCTGCTGTCTAGCACAAAGCCTTTGGCTCTCCATTACAGACCCTACGGCCTCCTGGTATGGGTTTGACAGCATGATGCAATGATTTGAGGCCTTCAGCCTTCTACTGGATCTTTCATATCTCCAGCATGAAGACGACATTCTGGACTCCTCCACAGCTGACTCTGTGGGCAGCCATTGTGAGTCTACCTTAAAAATCCTTATGTATGTGTGTATCTTGCATTAAATTGTTTCCTCTAGTGATAGATAGATAGGTAGGTAGATAGAGACACTTTATTGTATCTATGTTATTATCCATTTTTTAAAGTAAAATATATCTCACAGATGTGCATATAACCTGTCTTGGTAAAAAGAAAGGCAGAATAAAATGTTTACATGGCTTTCCTAAAGCTGTCCCTGAAGAGATTTGGTAATATCTTTCCGTAAAAAGAATCAACAGGAAATCTTATTACCATCTGTGATAACAGGAATTTTTAATCAGTAAGTCAGTGGTGTGGCTGATCGACAGTGTGGCCCAGGAAACACCCTCTCAGTCATGCATTGCATATTTTTTTTATGAAAACCATCACACCTTGATAGAAGCTTTGATAAGGGCTCCCAACTAAGCACATGATCGATAAAGAGTGAATCTAGAGAAGAAAAATTTTTGTGCTCGGCTCTCTAAAAAAGTACCTGCAGTAAAAGAAGTCAAAAACAAAAATAGCAGCTCTCAGATTCTTTGCAAACTTCACCATTTTCAAGTGAAGTTAAAAGTTCTTGGAACTGAAAGTATAAAACACACCAATCATCTGTGCTTTTGAAGAGTAGGCATACAGTGTTTCTTCTGCGAGAAATTAAGCTTCCCATTCTAAAAAAATTCGCACTGCAGGATGACCTGAAAAGTTGTATATTTTGAAGCTCTAAAAAGAGCCCTTTAAAGGGCTGGCCAAATAGCTCAGAGGATTAAAGTGCCTGCAAGCAGGCTCAGGGGGGGCTTTGATCCCCAGGCCTGCCATGCAGGCTCTGCCCCTGCTGGCCCTGCCCCTCCCTGGGCTTGCTGAGACTGGGCATGGTGGTGCCCTGCCTGTAATCCCAGGTCTTGGGAAGCTGTAAATAGGCAGTTTGCTACCAGTCTGATCTAGGAATGAGACTCTGAACACCATGTAGAACCTTCCCTAAAATACAAAATAAATAAATAAAGCCCTTTAGCCAGGGAGATAGCTCAGGGGCATAAGCACCTGCCTGGAAAATACAAGGTTCTGAGTTCAATCCCCAGCATCAAAATAAATAAATATTGAAAAGAGCCCTTTAATTTCATTTATGTGCAAATTACAAATTTAAGAATTTCGCTAATCAGCAGAAGGTTGTAATACTCACCTTTGTACTTCTCTACTCTTGTCCTGGTGGACGGATTTATCACAGATGCATCACTACAGCTATTGCTTGTTTCCTGAATGCAAGGGAACAGACCCTCTGCCAAATATTGGCACATATGTTCATGTATAATTGACAAGCACTAATGATTATAAATATTATTATTCTCCTTTAGAAAATAAAAAATGAAATTTGTATTAAATAATATTCTCTTTTCTTTTATATATTTTTAAATAGTACAAAAAACATTAAAAATGTATAAAATTTCATTAAATAAAGTAATAGTACTCTTTAGGCTGTCCAGTTTAGTTAAATGATGGAGCTAGGATTTTATTTAATGTTTTCTCTTTACTGCATCTGTGGTATTTTACTTTCTCTTCTTTTATAAATGATAGACAATATTTGAAGTTCAGACCATTCAATTTCTTGGCTTCTCCCATTAAAATTCTTCCTCCTCAACATTCTTATTTTTACTAAATAATTCTTGCATATATACTTTTTTTTTGGCACTGGGAATCAAACTCAGAACCTCAAGCTTGTCAGGCAGTGAGCTATTTCCCCGGCCCCTAAACTATATATATTTAGCTGCTCAATACATAATATGCTTTTACTTTCCCACAAATTATGGAATTGACTCAGACATATTTTACTTTATAATGAAATAAGATTTTCATTATAATTACTGAGAAAATATATTGTAGACAATAGACAAGTCTGTGTTTTTTTTTTTTTTGTTTGTTTGTTTGTTTGTTTTGCAGAATCAGGGATTGAACGCAGGCCCTTGCACTTGCACTTGCTTACTCTACTGAGCCATCTCCCTGGCCCCAGCCTCAGGGCTTTCTAAAATAGTTTCTTATTCCAGTTTAGATGTTAGGGAAGCTAACATCCTTAAGAGAAGTTTAAATGTAAGGAAGAAACACTTGTCCAGGACTTCTGCCTCATTTTGTTACAGAGAAAAGATGAAATTAAATAATTTCTAATGTTTGCAGACTTTTAGTATGTTAACAAGGTGAAGTAGGATCAATGGATTTCCCATATAGATCAGTGAACCCAGGGTAGTTATGGGGTGAAGGTACAGGTCATAGAAGCCGGAAACCAGGAAAGGGCTTTGTTGGTGCCCAACCACCACATAACCTGCTGTAATATTTCTCATTTCAAATGTTCTCACACACCCTGCTACTGTATAAACCAACTTCTCTGCTTTCTTTCAAGTAATATTTTTTAAAAACATTAAAAAGTTTTGCTTTTTCATGTTTAAGGTTCTGCTCCCATGCTCCTTGAGGCTACCACTGTCTTGTTCAGCAAGGTCCACTGTTAACACTCTGTCCGTATCTCATTTAATCCCTCAGCAGCCTTTCTCTCTCTCTCTCTCTCTCTCTCTCTCTCTCTCTCTCTTTCCCTCTTTTCAAATCCTTTTGTATTCTCCTGAATTATATAACTGCTGTCCCTTGTATGTTGGTTTCTATATTGTTCATATTTTCAGAAGTTTCTTCTCAAAGCCTGTAGGTGCCAAACTCAAATTCTTGTACACTCAGTTGCCCAAATGATTCTACTTTCTACCATGAAGAGTCTGCCTGCTTATCACACCCTAAGAAACTACGCGAAGTATCTACTAGGCATAAATAAAACAAACTGCAGAACCATACAAGACTTGGCTCTTCTGCTGCTCTCCTGAGCTCTCTGACACACACTCCACACCATACTGTTGGGCACACTCTCCTCCAAGGTATCTTCTCCTTGTAGTGCTCCTTGGCATGAATGCCTCTTGGGAGGCTCCCACTGGGAGGGACATCTTCTGCCATGTAACTCTGTCCCAGCAATGAAGCTTATTGTTCACTGTTACCATGCCCATGTTACTCTTTTTCTTGGTCATCAGCTGTGTTTCCAAACTCTCTGCATTCCCTTATACTGATTCCTTCTCTTCTGCTCAACCGCTACTCAGTGACATGGCCCATGATAGACTCTTAAACTCTCCTCCCTTTTAAAAACATTTTGCTTAATTTCATCTAGGTTTATGGATGTAGATACCACCTATTTATCCACTCTCAGAGTCATACATTTCTAATGAATGCATACTCCACAGCTCCAGGCAAATGCCTCACAAACATGAATTAAAACAGCCCAAAGCCCAAAGTGCCCTGTGCCACCAGCCCTGTTTCTCCCCATATCACTGAATGGTATCAGCACTTGGCGCATGGAAGAAAGTAAAGAATCATCACGAATACCTTCTTTTTCTCACCCCTACTTGCTAGATTGAATTTATCAATCCGTCCTCCATCCAAACTCTACCTTCTACCTGCACCGGTCCCCACTATGTACCAGCCCAGCCAACTTTCTCTTGTACCTAAAACACTGGTTTTCCCCACAGCTATTCCCTACTCCCATTTATGTTTACACTGAAGCCAGAGAGTTTTAATGTAACCACATCACACTTATCCTCTACTGAAAACACTCTAATTTCTTTTATTCATAGACTGAAACCCAGATTCTTCCTCATGACTCATCGGGTCCTACAAAGGTTCAAACACAATCTCCTACCACTGTCACCAGAATTCAGGATTCTCCTAGCAGAGTTTTCTTTCTAGTTCTGGAATACAGTAGGGTTTTTCATTGTTCATTTATTTGTTTCCTTTCCTGTTTTTATGGTTCTGATTCCCTTATTTTGGGTCCTCTTTGCCAGATATTGCTTTTAGCCATCTATATCTCTGTTCCAAAACCTCCTTTTCAGAGAGGCACTTCACAGCACCTGGCAACACACCCAACCCCACCGCTCCTCACTGTGGCCTCACTCTCACTTCTTTGCAGCATTTGCCAACTGTAAGCTTTGTGACGGTCTGCTTGCTTGTCTTTCTTTCTCTGCTTGGCAATGAACTCTATGAAAGGGGCACTTGGCCAAACATTAGAAAATACTGACTGAATGAGCAATGACTTTGAAGCCCATCCTTTTAATGACTGCATGGAAGAGATCCTTCAGCCCCATCCTCTGCTAGCTTGTTAGAGCTGCTGTAATAAAAGTACCACAGATTTGGTATCTTAAGAGAGCAAACATGGGTTGTTTCATGCTTGTAGGTTAACATGCAAACCAGGCTGTGCCCCACCTGTAACCAGTAGGGAAGAGTCCATCTGGAGTCAGATGCTCATATGTCTGTGGTGGGAGTACACAGGTCTTCAGGTAGCATCCCACCTCACAGCATCTGCTCAGGGTCTTCTCTGTGTGTGCTTGTTTAGCTCTACGTCTAAACTGTCCCTTTTTATGACGATTCAAGAATATTGGATTAGCAGCCTGGGAGAGCCTAAGGACTTTGTCTTAAGGGGCTTCCTCTGTAAAGACCCCATTTCCAAGTAAGATCACATTCTGAGGAAGCAGGATTAGGATTTCAGGCTGCCTTTGGAAAGGGACAGTTTGAACCTGACGATCTTAACAAATGGCAGTGCCAGACATTGCACCTGAATTCTTCTCAGTGATCCCTTTCTCAAATTTGCTTGCTAATGGCAAGAATTTGGAAATCAAGTGCAAATAAAATTGAGAATGAAAAAGTACTATAGGTTAATAGCTTATTTTGAAGCTTTGTTCTTATTTTGTCCCTTTGATCTCCAATTAGATTTCTAAAACTTTATACAAAAGCCTGGGATATTTTGGAAACAGTGCATTCTGCCTCTTTAATTAAGCAGTTTCCTGAGAAGAGGAACGTCTATAACTCTAGGCTGTTTACTCATTTCCAGGGCTTCCTGATGGCTCCTAGGAGCCATGCATCAGAAAAGCAGTCTTGCTCATGACAGTTATGACTGGGGACCATCTGAATTTTAATTACAAAGTAATTGCTATTGTATGGGCACTAACTCAGAAATCTTTGAAATGAAAAAAAAATTAGCATTTTTCTAAAATCCAACTCAATATATTAGAGGGAGAATCAAATGTTAAAACATTTTATCCTCTAATATGTAGGCATAGCTGTGTTACTTTTCTGAAATTCACTTTTCATCCTAGTAGATGTTCTACAATAATAAGTTAAGAGAATATTTTCAGATAAGACAGTTCTAAATCTGGGAGGTGGGATTTAGCAAGTCGTTGGATCCATTTTTTCTCTTTTGGCAGAGTCATAGTGGTAAAAATCTATCTTCATGACTCAGGAGTTCTAAGGTCCAAATGCAAAATCAAACTGCAGGGATAATGAGCGAAGACTGACTTGCGGAGGCCGGACTTCTGCGCTGGGAATCAAGTGCCTCACTGTGGCGCTGTCGCTGAGCCTCACCTGCCACGCAGGGCTGAAGATTTTGGCTGTGGAGCTTGAAATTACTCTTCATACAAGAGGCATCCTTGCACTCTGCCTTTCAAAATTACTGACTCTGATTGTTAAAGAAGAAAAGGAAATTCAGAAACATATTAACATCTTTTATCGCAAAAGTAATCCATTGGTATGTGATAGCAATGTCTTCGTAACCGTCATGAGCACATTACGACCAGCAAAGCATTACACCATGCGACCACCCTTAGCTGTTTCCTTCTGAGGTCAATGGGGAAAATGTATTATGCCTATTTTTCAGGGAGGAGCTAATGAGAATCAGAGAGAGCCCAAGATTCACAGAGTTCTTCTCTGACACCCCAGTCCTATTAAGGATAACTTCAATAAAGCTCAGCTTTGCTGTTGCCTGAGAGTCTCAGATGTTTCTCAGCGTCTGAAACATTCCCTGCTACTCTAAGGTGTTCAGCAGGCATCTCCTAAAGAAATGACTGGATGGATGAACAAACAGATGCTGAGCGCTTGCCCCAGTGCCTGGCACAAAATAGGTGCACAATAAACATTAGGCAACAGTAAGGACTAATGACAAACTTTTCTATTAGTATTTCAACTTGCCTTTGAAAATGAGAGATTTGATTTGATTGGGCAATCAATCTGGCTTAATTATATTGTCTCTTGTTTATTTGAATCATTTTGGGATTTCCCCCTACTAAAGAACAGTATGTAAGTCCTTCAGTGTTTTCATGTACAGGCTATAACTCACACATCAAGTACCACAGCAGGCCACAGAGGAACAGAAACTGCACCAAAGATGTCAATTAGACAGGATTTGGTTGGTGGAGAAGATTCATATGACCTAAACTGGCCATATTTACAAAGATTCAGTTTGTTGTAAGAAGTGGATTCCAATGTCGCAGAATGAGAGCTGCTTCCCAGCCAGAGGCTTTATAGCAAGGGTCCAGGGAGAGGGTTACCAACTGCCGTATGTCTGACCAGCAGGATTATACCAGAAGAGCTTCCTCTCCTTTAGATTAGGAAATAGAAAAGAAACACAGATGCCTGGGAATCAGTGGGCCCCAAATCCAGGCACAGGCGGAGATTTGTTTCTTCTTGTGGTCACATGGGCACATCCTTGCTGTGTGATCAGCCCCAGTGATAGCCTTCAGAGGGTTATTGAAACACACTCTAAGCAGTAAACAAGCTGATGGCCTGGAAGATGCCACCTGAAACTTGCCTTGGGCCTGTGACCACAGAATGGCACTAGTAATCAATAGATTTCATTTCTTGACCAGGGTCAGTGCAATAAGGAAAGAAACTCCTGCTGCAGCACACAGTTCGGGCTGTGCCTAGGCCTGCTGGAATTAGTCACCCTGCACCGCTTGCTTCTCTGGCTCTCCACCGAGGCCTTCTTACCCAAAGCAGTTGCTGAGCCTAGTGGCCATTTTTGGCTAGGAAAATACTGCAAAAGCCGATAAAAAAAATCAAAATGTTCAAATTCCAAACATAATCAGAAAGGAGTTGGGGTAGATTTAAATAGACAGCTACACCATCTGATCAAGCATTCTCAAATGTTTGTGCTCATTTACAATTCCTTTGCCTCATCGATCTGTAGCTTTCTCTACACAGGATATACATAGATGGAGTGATTCAGAGGCATTTGTTTTCGATTACTAATTACTAATTGTCTGTAGGAGAATTTCCCTCCAGAGAGATAATACCTTGAGAAAACAATGATGATTTGCAGATGCGTTTGATTAGCATCGTCAATACTATCAAAAGTTTTATCAGCCTCTATGATGTTGCTTTCACTTATATTCTAGTCCCATATAGCAGGATCACATGGAATATTTGGATGAAACGGTTACAATGTCAATCAGTTATCATTGTACTACACTATCATACAATATTTCTCAGAGGAATATAAATTAGAAAGCATGTTGCTATGGTCACAAAAGTCCATCTCTTTTGTAGATGCAGTTGACTCCTTTCATAAGATATTTTAGCCAGGGGTTGCCAAAGAAACAGAACCACCAGGGCAAACAGAGATATCTCACATGATTATTCCACAGTCCGGCTTGCAATTGCTAATACACTTACAGACTGAGTCCAGAGGCCTGAGAACCAGAAGGGCTGACATCACAAGGGTGGCTCCAATGGTAGGAGAAGACAGTTGATTTTTTTTACTTTTAAAAAATCTATTTTAAAATTTATTTATTTAGTTAGTTAGTTAGTTGGTACAGGGACTCACAGCACAGCTTGGACTCGTAGTGATCCTCCTGTCTGAGCCTTCCCAGCACTGGGGTTACGGGCATGCCCTGTTTCAGTGGTGAGCACAGTGCACCTGGGGCTCTGGGCCAGCATGGCACACAGTACTGGGGATAGAATCTGGGTTCTTGTGCTTACCAGGCAGGTGCTTAGACCACTGAGCTATCTCCACAGCCGATAGTTGATGTTTTAGCTCAAGCTATAGGTGGTGGTGAGGTTCAACTGTTTTCAACATTTTTGTTCTATTCTAACCTTCAATGAATTGAAGGAGCATCTACTTTATTGTGCCCACCAAATCATATCTAATCTCCTCCATCAACACTTAACAGAAACACCCAGAAGTAATGTTTAACCACATATCTGAGTATCCCCTGATATATAAAATTAATCATCACGTAAGTTCATATCACTTAATTTCTGCTGGTTCTCAGTCTCTTCAGTAGGACCCAGCTCCATTCCTGAGAAACATGCTTGTCTTATATGTATTCATAATCCTAGAGCTCCCCAGCAGGGAAGTAAGGGCTGGCACCTGGTGGTGACACCAAGGCCATTCTAGAGCTCTTTAGTAACTCACACACTATAGCAGAAACATCCTTGGAGCAGGTGGTCCCCATACCCACCAGGAGAGAATCAGGCAGTGATCCAACAGAACTGGGAGGAAGGGAGGACCCGACCTGACAGGACAGGATTGACAGACTGATAGCTTTTATTTTTTGAGACAGTGTAGTCCAGGCTGGCCTTGAACTCACTGTGTAGCCTAGGCTAACCTAGAACATGCCTCAGTTTCCCCAGCACTGAGATTACAGGTGTGTACCACTGTGCTGAGCTTAATAGCTTGTTCTTGAATCTAAGGGTGGTGGCAGCAGGCCACTCTTAGATGGAACAGTCCTTTTCCTTGCTCATTGTGATAAAGAATGAAACTCTAGCATGCTAACCAGTTATACCCCTCCCCCCAGCAGTCAGTACCACCAGTGTCTCAGCCATCTGAGACTGACCAATAGTAAGTCAGTGATGCTCTTGGCTGTGCTGGGATGCAAGCATGCAGCATACACTAACTCAGCGTGCCCACCCTTCCCAGGCAGAGGACAGGAACGTGTTGAACACCATTTGTGATGGGGACTGGGAATTATAATTACAACTCATGAACAAGGAATTCCTAGTAAGTGCAGGTCACAGGCTCACCTTAAGTGCCTGCCCTTTCTCCTTATCTTCTGTCACAGCTACCGAAGGGATGGCTGAGTGGGGCCCTCCCATCTCCTACCAGGGTCAGCCTGTGGCCCTGGGAGAGCACCAAGAAGACAGTGGAGAACTCACTTGAGACTACCTAGAAGACGTGGAAGCTGTAGGAAGGTTTCCCCTGGTGAACCTCCTGAAGGGCCATTAACAGGAGAGAAGTGACAGCATCCCCAGTAGTTGGCCATTCACTGTGTTCTAAAAACATGCCAAAGAGGACTAAGTACTTAGTGACCAACACTCTGTCTAGCCACCAGTCATTAGATGATTTGAAGCCAACCGCACATCTCAGGAACTTGCTGCAGTTAGGCTTCCTTGCCTCATGATCATACACATCTCCGTGGCTCTCAGGCATGGTTCTCAGGCATGGCTCTTCATCACACAGTGACTCAGGGCCTCGAGTAGGAACTGTACTGCAAATCTGCACACCTGGAGACTTTTGGTTTTATATCAGTAAAAGAGTGGAAGAAAAGAGACAGAATTTCAGATTTTAAGTTTGAGGAGACAAAAAAGTTGAAGCTCTTGAAAGTTATAGTTATCTGCAAATTTGGAAATATCACTTTGATTCCTAAATTGCTAAGTGCTAGGTGCTATTTGCAAAACCAGCACTCTATCATTGATATGACAAAATTAAAATGAGAAGCACAAAGAATGCCCTCCCTCACTGATTGATATCTCAAGTCTAGTATGCAAAAGTTCTAAAAATAGATATTTAAAAGCTTATGCTTTTCCTTTTATGTTTTCAAAAAATTCATTTAGTGCAGAGTCTACACAGTCTCACTACACAGATTGGACTTGTAGTGATCCTCCTGTTTTCAACCTCCCAAGAGCTGGGATTACTAGTGTACACTACTGCACCCAGTCTAAATCACTGTCTAAGTGTGCCCCAGGGGTGGGGCTGGCACCACACTCCAGGGATTGACCTCTGGTCACTGTCTGCCTAAGCAGGCACTACAGTTTACTGAGCTATCAGGCTGGCCCTTCCATTTCTTTTGAAAAAAACAGTTTTGCAACACTGTGGTAGAATGATATTTCAAAGAAAAGAATGAAATACCTTGGAATTCACTTAACCAAGGAAGTCAAAGATCTTTTCACAGAAAATTACAACACCCTGAGAAAAGAGATTATAGAGGATTTCAGGAAAAGGAGAGATATTCCATGTTTCTGGATAGCAAGAACCAACATCGTGAAGATGGCCATACTCCCAAAATTTCTGTAGAGATTTAATGCAATCCCTATCAAACTGCCACCAACATACCTCCCAGACCTAGAGAAATTGTTCCCAAAATTTATTTGGAACCACAAAAGACCTAGAATAGCAAAGGCAATCTTGGCCAATCAAGACAAGGCAGGAGGCATCACAATTCCTGATTTGAAATTATACTTCAAAGCCACTGTGATAAAATCAACATGGTATTGGCAACAAAATAGACCCGAGGATCAGTGGAATAGATTAGAAGATGCAGAGGCATCTACGAAAACACTCAGCCATCTTATCTTCAACAAAGGGGCTACACAAGCTCTCTGGAAGAAAGAGAGCCTCTTTAACAAATGGTGCTGGAAAACATGGCTTTCTACATGCCAAAAACTACAGCTTGACCCAGCTCTATCACCATGCACTAAGGTAAAGTCAAAATGGTTTAAAGATCTAAACATTAAAACAGAAACACTCAGTCTCCTGGAAGAGAAAGTAGGAGAAACTCTTGAAGACATAGGGGTAGGTAAAGAGTTCATGAACAAACATATATTCGCATGGGAAGCACTTGAAAGAATCAACAACTGGGATCAACTCTTTTTGAGGAGCTTCTACATGTCAAAAGAAATTGTCAACAGAGTGAAAAGACAACCCACAAATTTTGAAAAAATCCTAACTAATAAGCAATCAGACAGAGGACTACAGTCTAGAATTTATAAAGAACTAAGATATAACAGGGCCCTCAAATTTAAAGACCCAATTCAGAAACAGGCACCTGAGATGAATGCACACTTATAAGAGGACAAAATTAAATAAGTGAAGAAATATATGAAAAAATACTCCACATCACTAGCCATCCATGAAATGCAAATAAAAACAACCCTGAGATACCATCTCACTCCAAAAAGAATGTCTATCATAAGGAAATCAACCAACAAAAAATGTTGGAGAGGGTGTAGGGAAGAGAGTACCCTTCTCTACTGCTGGTGGGAATGTAAACTGGTACAACTATTGTGGAGATCAGTGTGGAGACTCCTCAAAAGAGTAGGACTGGAAATCCCATTCAAGCCAGCTATCCCTGGGAATTTTCCCAGAGGAACTGAAAACATTATATCATACTGATATATGTGTACCTATGTTTATAGCAGTACAATTTGTGATAGCAAAATCTTGGAAACAACCAAGATGTTCACCACATGAGGAATGGTTGAAAAAGATGTGGTATTTCTATATAATAGAGTATTACTCAACTATAAATAATGATAAACTTGCAGCATTTATATTGAAGTGGATGCCACTTGAACATTTACTCGTAAGTGAAATAAACCAGACACACATGTGCAAATATCATATAGTCTCCCTAGTATAAGAAGACAAAAGAAGAAATACATATAGAAATGTACAACAACAACTAAGGACAATTGAGTAGAAAGTTAGAGCAAACTTAACAGCTGCAGGGTACTAATCAACTTTTCTTCTGGATGGTTAACAACCTAAGTGCACAGATCAAAATTGGAGAAATAGAAGAGCCACAAGGCCAGCTAACATTTTGGCCTTTCAAGGTCAGCGAAGCCTCAGGGCATAGGAGAACCTGTACTGTCACATCATGAAACTCAGCTGTGCCCCAAATTTTCTGATCAAAGAGATTATGGAGTCACAGAGGAAAGAGATTGATGATGTATTGTGTGCCTGGGGAGAGTCACATGGAGAGAAAACTTTCTCTCAGGCTCTCACGGAGAGCAAACTGGTCAAGCATTGGCCATGACTCATCCACATGGATGACACAGACAAAAGATCTACAGAGTGAGGTACAGGATTACAAGATAAACCCTGAGGGGACTTCACTGACCTCATCAGAAACAAAAGGTACATCTTTTGGTATATAAGTCTTGCTCTATCTAGGTCTTAATCATCCAGCAGAAAAGTATAAAAATGAGGCATATAATGTGGGGCCATAATAATAAGTTGAGCTGTAAATGGCTATAGTCAACAACTTCTTCAGGTAACTCACTATTACTGTTGAATGCTGGACTGTGTTGGATTGTGTCGCTGAGTTCAGGCACCTAAATTGGTTTAATGACAATGGAGTGCCCATCTTTGACAGGTCGAAACAAAAAAAAGGGGGGTATACAAAGGAAGAATCATGATGTGTGTCTATAAGCAGTACAGTTAGGATAAATATACCATGCTTCTGCATAATTCTGAGAAGCAAGATTTGCACTAATAGTGGTTGGTCAGGATGTTATGTTGGCTTCTACTACTATGGACAAACACTAGGGAGATAACAAAGTAGAAAGTATTAATTATTGAATCTGTGATATAATTCAGCTATAAAAATTAAGATAAGTAAACAGCTACACTCTCTTCATTCACTGATTAGAGACATCTCCTATAATATTGCCTGTAAGTATAATATCATGTATGCACCTTGTACGACACCAAAGCATTACAAAAACATTTTGCAATGTATTAATTTATCGAATCTGTTCTGTTAATTTGTCTTGAAACTGTCTCATTGCTTTGTTCTTCAATAATAATAATAATAATAATAATAATAATAATAATAGTAACAATAATAGAAAAACAAAGATAAAAAAGAATCATTTTAGAGCCAGACATGGTGGTGCATGCCTGTAATCCCAGCACTCAGGAGGCTGAGGCAGGAGGATTGTTGTGAGTTCAAGACCAGCCTGAGCTACAAAGTGAGCTTAAGGCCAGCCTGAACTGCATAGTGAGACCGTGTCTCAAAAAGACAAACAAACAAACAAAAAAAAAACAAAAAACAAAAAAAAGAAAGAAAAAAAGAATCATTTTAGTGAAAAGACTTTTATTTCTAATTCTATGAAACTGCACACAGAAGAGAGGAAATTTCTTTGATGTCTTTATTAGATGTGGTAACTTGTTAGAACTGCAACTACAAAAGACTCTTTTCTGAAATGAAAAGAACTGTTCTTAGGGGGGCTCAAGAGATAGCTTAGTGGTCTAAGCACCTGTCTGGCAAGTGCATGGACCCGAGTTTGTTCGCCAATACCAGATGCCATGCTGGCCCTGGAACCTCGGGTCTACTGGCCCCAAAGTTGGACGTGGTAAGGCGCACCTGAAATTCCAGTGCTGAAGTTGCTGAGACAGGAGGATCATTAAGAGTTCCAATAGTATAGGGAGACCCTATATCACATAAATAAATAAATACATACATACATACTGTTCTTTGATATAAATCACTCATTTAAAATATTCCATTTTGTCTCCTCTAAATACTCTCACTTTAAAGAGAATTGTACTGGCCAGCAACATAGCTCTGTGGACTAAGCACCTGCTTAGGCAAGCACAGGGACCGGGGTTTGGTCCCTGGTACACATGCTGTACCTCCCTATCCTCCCAGTTGAACTGAGCCAGTGACTGAGTCCAGGTGTGTTGGTGCATGCCTGTAATCCCAGCACTGAGGAAGCTGAGACAGGAGGATCACTATGAATCTGAACTGTGTACCAAATACATAAATTAAAAAATAAATGAATAAAAAAGAAAAGCTGTGTCTACTCAAGAATATAAATGAATCACTTGATTTCCTTCAAAAAGGATTTATATATTTGATATGAGATCTCACTGTGCACCTCAAACTTATTGTGATCTTCCTGTTTCAGCTTCCCCTGTGCTGGGATTACAGGCATGAATCACCAATGCCCGGTTTTGGTGGCAGATTCCATGCTCCCAGTGTGGAGCCGGTACAGCATGTGGTACTAGAGATGGAGGCCAGGTCCTTCCACTTGCTAGGCAGGCACTCAGATTGCTGAGCTAGCTCTGGCCCAGTCAGTTGATTTAGTTGAGGTTGTTTTTTTTTTCAGAACTGGGGATTGAACTCAGATCCTTGTACTTGCCAGGGAAGCGCTTAATCTACTGAGCCATCTCCCTGGCCCCGAAGGTTTTTTGATGTCATAATAACCTAATTACATCAATCAATCAAACTGAATGGGTCAACATAATTCAATCATAGTGACAATTCAAGTAATAATAAATACACAAAGTAATTCGAGTGTGTCTCTTTTTGCTTGCTATCTTTATGGGATAAGAACAATCAGGGTAGTCACTCGTTTCACTGGGTGAAACAACCTGAGTTTCCTTTATTATGATTTTACATAGATAGGACCATTTAGCAACTAAATGCCCATCAAATTTATCATGAATTGTGCAGTCTCTTCTATTTTGCAGATTCTTTAAGAGCTACAAATCTTGAATGAATGTAATTTACTTGCTTTAATATTCCTTCAGAGCCCAAAGGAGAAGCTATATAGTTACAGATATAGATCATAATATAGATCATGATATAGCTATATAGATATGTATTTGCTTAATCCAAAAACATAAAATTAAGGGAAAAACATTTTGAGTTATACTTTTTATGTAAAAGCATACGACCTCCTAAATCCCATACTCACTCCGTCTTGATGTTGAGAGGTGCTTGCTGAATCTTCATTATGTTTATATCAGATAGACCACATGATTTTAACAACTCAGAAAGGAAAATATGCAAACACTATTGTTTAAGATGCTCCAGGCAGCAATAAGTTACAAATGGTCACATGGATTGTTCTGTTCAAACATTAGACATTGTGGTTAGTCATCCTTCTGTCACTGTGACAAAACACTTGAGACAAAAAGCTTATGAGGCAGAAAGGGTAATTTTTTGGCTGATGGTTTTAGAGGTTTCAATCTGAGATCATTTATCTCTGTTGTGTTTGAACCTGTGGTAGGGCGGTAGTATGTGTGGTGCAAACTGCTCACCTCATTGCAAACAGGAGAGACACACAGAGACAAAAGGAGACCAGAATCCCAGTGTCCCAGTGACCTGACTTCTTGCTGTTATGACCCTCTTCTTGCAGGTTCTACCATGTCTCAGTAATGCCTGAGGTTCAGAGCCAAGTCCTCAATGCACAGGCCTTTCGGATATTCAAAATCCAAATTACAATGACATCTGATAACACAATGCTATTACTGTTCTTTCTTTCACCAGGAGTCTCAATGTCAGTGCTCTTAAGTAAATTTCTTGAGATCACAGAAATTTTTTGGCCAATCAAGAACTCCCTGTGCAGCCTGTAGAAATCTATGGTCTTGAAAACAGAGTTCTCTAACCTCCTCACCTTTGCCTGTCTTGTTTTCTTGCCTGAAACCCTTTCCTTCCGTCACATCCACACTATTTTCTCTTCGCCTACATATCAGTTCCAGTGTTACTTGTGATGAGCAATTTTCCCAACTCAGAAGTGGGCAAAGCCATCCTGAGAAACACGAGTAGACATGTCAACAAAGCAACAAAAAACTCTTGCTGATGTAAGCCACTCAAGTCTTGGCATTGTCTAACACCAAAACATGCCTTACATTACCCTGAATAGTATGAAAGTGCCTTGAATTCACTAACAGTAGATCTTGGATTGAAATAATGAACTCCATGAATCCAACTTAATGCTCTTTACTTCGTGAAAGAAATTATGAATCTAATAAATTAAGCATCATAGATAAAACACTGTTGATTTGCAACATGCTCTAGAAATTACACTGACAGTGTACATAATGTCACAGGCCAAGGTGATAAATGAAAGCTGTGAAAAGCAGTATGTCATAGTGACACAGGGTTTTAACTGCCACTGGCCAAACTTGATTCAAGAGGAGATTTACCTTTGTAAATGTGAAGTTTAAAATACTTTTTTTTGTTGTATTTTTTAGGGAAGGGTCTACAGGATGTTCAGAGTCTCACTACTAGATTGGACACATAGTGATCCATCTGTTTACAGCTTCCCAAGAGCTGGGATTTCAGGCATGCACCACCAATTGCCGTCTCAGTGTGCCCTAGGGGGCAGAGCTGGCACAGCAGGCTAGGGGAAAATGTGAAGTTTAAACATTGAGATTTTTACATAATTTGTAGGAGAAATCAATGTAATTATAAGATTGAATGCACAGGGCCAGAGATCTAGCTCAGTGCCTGCTTAGGGAAGCACAAGGACCAGGTTCGATCCCTGGCACGACATGCTGCACTGGCCTTGCCCCTGGGCATGCAGAGCCAGCCGCTGAGTCTGGGCATGCTGGCTCAGCCTGTAATCCCAGCACTGGAAAGCTGACAAGAGGATCATTAATAGTCTGAGCTGTAATGAAACACTGTACCAAATACATAAAAGATTGAATGTATACTATTATGCATTAATAGCATTATTTCTATATAGTTATGATTGTTTGGGTTCTTTTTTTCTTGAATGCTGATAAACTCATAGACAATAACATTTTCTTTTTTTTAAGCATTCATGATTTTATTTAGTATAGTGATTAACAATTAAATGATAAGTGATAGGAATATACATAGAATCAAATAAAGAACAATAAAGCCCCTGAAACAGCAGGTAGTGTAGCACTTGATGATCTCGACCATCAACAAAAAAGCAATTTTAAGTCATGTTTTGCTTGTTTGTTGTAAATTTATGCATCAGATTTTCTTTGATCAATACCATTTTTCAATCAGGGAAACTATAATTCATTTTGGTTTTGCTTGAAAGAGAATTTCATTGAAAGAGTTCTTAGTTCAAATCTTCCTAGTTCTTTGGCTTTCATATCTTTCTTTCTTTCTTTCTTTCTTTCTTTCTTTCTTTCTTTCTTTCTTTCTTTCTTTCTTTCTTTCTTTCTTTCTTTCTTTTTCTTTCTAATTATGTATCTGGTACAGGGTCTCGCTACGCAGTTCAGACTCCCGGTGATCCTCCTGTTTCCAGCCTCCCAAGTGCTGGGATTACAGGCGTGCGCCGCCACAGCTGGTCTCCAGGGCTGGTGCGCCTGGGGGTGGGGCTGGCACAGCATGTGGCATTTCTTCACTTTGATAGGACATAAACTAATCCTTCTTTTTCGAGTTTGCTGGCAGGATTAAATACATTATCATAAATTTTGTGATTCTGTCTTTAGCACACATGTGAAGCTTAGTAAATAATGCCCTTGCTATTTTATCCCCATTGTAAAGCTGGGCACTTGTCACATGTTTAATGTCCCTCTTCCCTCAGCCTCTTATTTTGCTGAGTCTAAAATACATTACCAAACTGGAGAATTATGAAGACAGATACTGCTTCCCAAAGCCACCTCGACAAGAGCTAAATATTTCTAGCACCAGGCTGTGGGAGAAATTTCTTCTTTCAAATGGTACGTAGCTTGACTTCCTAGATTGAGAAACGCAGCTGTGGTCAAACCTGCTCTGTTCCCTCTTTTGATCATCAATCAGCATAAACTCCTTGTATTCTAAATCTTGTGCACCTCTCCCAGATGCTGAGGCATTTTCTCTCCCTGTTGCCCATGGACAGCATCCAGTCAGTGAGCTTGTATCTTATGGTTTTGTGCAATCATTGTTATATTGCAGTTCTAAGACTTCTTATAGTGTAGTTTTGATACTTTTTTAAAATGTGTTAAATTTTTAAATTCAATAATATGAGCCAGAGCATGTTGAAGCAAATTTATTGTTTGTAAAAAACAACAGCAACAACAAAAAAGTAATAATAGTAAGTAAAACAAAATGGAATATCAAAAACATTTATGTAGCTTAGAATTTACACTTGATTTTATTCATGTCTAAGAAATTTGAGTTCCATTATCTAGCCTGAAGAAGTTTTAAAAGTTTAGGGGAATCAAACATTGAGACAATAGCTCAACCTTAAGAAGAGTGAACCGGTTTGGATTTTCTCTGATCTTTCGTTTCCTTCCTCGGCAAACACTGGCTGCATTCCAGATGCTGTGTCAAAACCACAAATCAATCGTGCTCTCTGCCCTGAAAGAATTCCCAGCAGGTAGTGGAGCTAATTCAGCAGTCAGTGTCTTACCTACACACCAAGAAATTTATGTGTCAATTTAATTGTAAGTGATCTAAGACAAATAGTTATCCACTAATTTTCTTTTCCTACCACATGTGTCATTTGTGATGTATGTTTGATATATGTATAGAGACCAAGCATCTCCTGTAACAGAAGACAGATATATCATATAATCATTTAAAAATGATTTTATATTTTATTGAATAACAAGTAGCAATGAGACAGTCTCAAATCAAATTAGTAGGACAGATTCAACAATTAATACATTGCACATTGTTTTCGTAGTGGCTTTTTGTTGTACAAGGTACATACATTATACTCTGTGTACAAATACTATTAGAGCAGATGCCTCTGATCAATGAATTAAGAGAATGTAGCTGTATACCTATTTTTTTAACTGAATTATAGCACAGTTTCAATAATTAATACTTTTTCCATTGTTATCTTCCTACTGGTTATCCATGGAAAAGCAGAAAAGTAAATTACTAAATACACTTGTGAAGTTTGCCTTTTTAGAAATCTAGTAAGAAAATAAATATTTTCATTATTAAAGCACAACTTAAAAAGCAAAAACATAAAAGACTGAGATTTTTGTTTAAGGCCTACAGAATTATTTAAAAAAATAAATGTCTTTTCAAAGCATCCTAAAAGCAGTAGATTATTTCTCTGACTTTATTTTTCAGCTAAGGCAGAATTGGTAGAAGTGGAAAAGAAAGGTTTCAGTTAAACACTAATTAACTGTGACCTGAAGCTTTGGTTCCAGTTGTTAAATTTCTATCACTTTTCCCCAAAGCTCTAATAACTTCTTACACAGAGTTTACATCATCAAAGGGCATGTTTTCAAACTCTAACCTCCACTCCTATTTCTACTTTTGATAGCAATTGTCATTTGAAAGTAACATCACAAATCCTGCTAAAATTTATAAGAAAATCTCCTGAGCATTGATTTTTGTCTTCCTTAACAATTGCATGCTCTGCTTCTGCTTGCAGTCAGAGTTTTGGGGGTAGGTTTGTTTGTTGGTTGCTTGGTGGCTTGGTTTTTTTTTTTTTTTTTTTTTGCAACACGGTCTTGCTATGTAGTTCAGGATGACCTTAAATTCACTATCTACTCCAATCTGGCCTGCAATATGTTACAGTCCTCCTGCCTCAGCGTCCCCAGTGCTCGGATTACTGGTGTGCTCCACCCTGTAATCCAAGATTTGTGACATACCTGAGAACAAGGTCTGAGCATATATTCATGATGCTCTTCAGTGTGCATTAATTACCTATTTCTCTATGCAACTGACCACAAAAAACTCTTCCTGTGTGTCAACTGACCACCAAAACCTAACAGTTTAAAGTAACATTTGTTTACTATGCCCACAGTTTCTGTAGGTCAAAAACATGGATCTACCTGTCCTCAAGTCATTGCATTAGGTCTCTAGTTTAAACCATACTCTCATTTGAGAAAACACTGACTTCTGAGCTTACATACTTATTGGCCAGGCTGTTTCCACAGAATATCCATGCTCACTGGGCGTGGGCCAGGGTCTGCTCTTAACTCCTCCCTGTGGTCCTCTGTGACATGGAAGCTGGCTTCACTAAAGTATGAAAATGACATGACCATGGAGAGAGTCTTCTAGCGAGATTGTCATCACAAACTGTTGGGGCAGTACAAACTTCCTGGAGTGAGTATCTGTCAACTTTGTCATCCCATATAAAGCGGAAGGGGACCACATAGTCTGCGTGCCAAGGGGTAAGGATCACTGGGATCCAAATCTGAAGCTGTCTGCCATAGGCCCTGAGTTCATGGCTACAGCTCCTCCCTGGTCCAGACTGGCATACAAGGGTGCATGCCTGTCCATCCAGAGATGCCACTGAGCAGGCAAGACCAGAATACATGCTTTGGAAATATGTTCTAGGTTTTTTTGACTGAGGAATTTAGGCTACCACTCCATTATATCCAAACCTAGTATTGTATTTTGTCCACCATAAACTGTTCACAGTAATGAAATCAGGGTTATAGTTAGGTGAGCACACTAAGGTATATGTAGAAGATTTGTTTTGAGACAGAGGGTTACTATGTAGCCAAGACTGCCCTCCAACTCACAGAAGTCCTGCTTGAGCCTGCTGTGTGCTGGGGTTGCATGCACAGGTTGGTAGAGGGTTCTTTAGAAACACAGTGTGACTGCCCATTTGTTATGTTATTTCAAAAGGTATGCAACTGCAACGGTACTTCAATAGTTATATCTGTGAAAAAAATATATGCTCATAAACTCTAGATAATTTTAAAAATATGCAGTCTCTGTAAAAATGACTGAAGACAAGATGGAAAATGTCTATGATCCTAGTTACTTGGAAAACTTAGTGAGATCTTGTTTCAAAATAAAAAGGACTAGCTGGGAAGATAGCTCGGTAGTCTAAGCATCTATCTGGAATGCACCAGGACCTAAGTTTGATCCCTCATACTGCAGGCCATGCCAGCTCCGTGCTGAGCTGGCCATCAAAACTGGGTGTGGTGGAACATGCCTGTAACTTCAGTACAAGTGAGGCTGAGACAGGAGAATCATTACAAATCTGAGTTGTGTAGCAACACACTGTATGAAATAAATAAATAAATTGTTTTTTAAAATAGTAAGTTCATTCCCTTAAAAAAAATAAAAAGATTTATCTTAGTGGTAGAGCTACAAATACCTTACCTGTACAAGATACAATCCCCAGCATCACAAAAAAAAAAGATAGAAAGACTTTGTAACAACCATTGTTGAATTTCTATCATCTTTTTTAGTGAAATTCTGTATTATTTGTACTTTTTTTTACATTTCCCAAGTCACTATCATATTTTTATAGCACAATCTAGAGTAATGTCACCCTTATTCTTGAGTAAAGAGTAAGAGTGCACAACAGTAAGTTTTCACCAGCTCCTGAGAAGTGTCTTCCAGATGTTGTACGCTTATTTCTAGTGGGCGTATGGGGTTTGTCAGGCTTTCTGGCCAGACAAACTGTGTCTCCTTATAGTCATCCCTCAATATCCAGGCTCTGGATTCTGTATCATTCAGCATCACACGCACCAATTTCCAGAATAAGAGTGTTGTAGACCCATCTTATGTGTTGCATGTTTATTTTGACTCTGTTCGGTTTCTATCACCATAACTTCAATGGATCTCCACACTCTTCTGTGTACATAATCTGTTTACAAAAACTTAGGTATGCTGAAACCATTTTTAACTTCTTCTATTCTGTTCAAACTTTTTCAAAATGATTTTCTTTATAAAAAGAAAGTTAAAGGAACATCTTGGTGCATTAGTTACTTTTTTTTCTCATCGCTAAGACTAAGTACCCAATCTCCCAAATTAAGGAAGAAACAGTTTATTTATAAGTTCGTGGAGCTTTCAGTTCATAATCAGCTGACTCGGTATGGCAGAGGAGCAACAGTCCAAGGCTGCAGAAGACAAAAGAATCAAGAACAAAGGGGCAGAGCGTGCCTCTTTTCCTCCCTTGTACTGTACTCAGGTTGCTTGCCCTCGGAGGGTGCAGCACTCACATGGCCCCAGCCCTCCTCTTGCACAGGCTGAGGATGTTTACAAAGTGAGGACCTTGGCCTCCCGCTAAGTCACTTGGTGAAGTCTTTAAAGTTTTCCAGTTGACACAATGAGCAAGACCCTAGAGGGTAAGCGCACATCCTCTACATCCCAGGATGTAGAGCTGCTCAGTTACTGCGTGAAACTTGACTTCTCAAGTCGTCATAATGTATTAAACCATTATAGTTAGCTTTTAGTCACTGACAAAATACCTTGCATAAATTAACTTGAAGGATGATGAGTGTATTTTGCATCTCATTTCAAGTTTAGTCTACAGTCAGAAGACTTCATTGCTTTTAGGTAACTGCTGAGGCAGATAGTGAGGTGGAAGGAGGGAGAGAAGAAGTATGAGGGAGCAGGTCTAGCTCCTGTGATCAATTCCCTGCACACCAGACCCCACTCCAGTTCCATCAGCTTCCAAGATGCCATTAAATCATGAGCCATCAATAGACTATTCCAACTCATGTGTCCATTATGTATTTTCAAATCAGCGTTATTAACTTATCATCTTAAACATTTATTATTCTTTGTGGTGAGAAGATTCTTTGTGGTGAAATTCTTCCTTTTATCCATTTTGAAATACACAATGCATTATTATGGATAATCATCAAAAGTATATTAATTAGTGATTGATTAGTGGATTAGCCTCCCACTGAATTCAGAGCCCACAGGAATCAAGTCCATCAGCAATCATACCTCCAACAAAATGACCCTTCTGGGAGACATTTTGGATCCAACCAAAAGAAGAAACTCTGACGTTAAAGAGTTAAATGTAAATCACAATAATTATGTTCTTATTTATTGCAAAACTGTGTATAGAAGAATACACACAAAGGACAATTATTGCTCCCCGAAGTGGCTGAAAGAATATTATGCAATCCAGTTTTAATTGCACACCATGTACATAATTCAGTGAGCCAAAAAAAGATTTTCAGAAGATGCTGGAACAGCTAAAGTATAAATTATAAATAAGTAGTACTTGTATAAATATAATAAATATGTGTAAAATTGCATACAAATATACACACATATAAATCAAATAATTGCAAATAATTTCAAATTTCTATTCTTTGTTTCCTTGAATTCAACTATTAAATCATAGGAGAGAAGAGTCATTCCTGATTCACTTGGACTATGAACCCGTGAGTCAGAGATATTCCAGCCTTTCCTTAAGAGGAAACCAAAGTTCCCCTAATCCTATCTCAGATCCATATTTTTCTTTGTCTTGAAAGATAATAGTCATTTCCACTGTATAGTGTGCTTCTATGAATTAATAAATTCAGACAATATTAGTAAGCCTATGAACATCACAAATAGAGAAATAATTTGGTACTTCTGACTTCTTTGTGAAGTACAGCACAACATTTGTGAAGAAGTGGTGTTAAAAACTCAGACTTGAACCTGCCCACATTCTGGATTAAATACTGACTCGCAGTTAATCCAAGTGAGGACAGGAGCAGTGCTGAGTCTTAGGAGGAAAAGTCAACTGCCAAAGCCTTCTTAGGAAAAGTGAAGTTTTATTAAATAAATTTCAAGGAAAAAAGAGAAAGGCCCTGAAACTGAAAGATATTTCAGTGACATTATCAATCAATTGTAGTTATGTACCTATTGAGATTCTGTGGAAATGTATTTAAAAACTACATCATAAAACAATCAGGAAATTGTAAATGTAGTCCAGATGTCTTTAGATGTATTATGTGACTAAATAATTGATATTAATTTACAATTTCATATACAATACTTTGGTAGTGTTTAGCCTTTGTTTTTATAAATCTGTATGGAAATATTTGCAAATAGAATATATGCTGTTGATGAGTCATGGCCATTGCTAGACCAATTTGCTCTCTGTGAAAGCCTGAGGGAGTGTTTTCTCTCCTTGTGACATTCCTTCTGTGGTCCCATAATCTCCTTGATCAGAAAATTTGGGACATCACTGAGTTACAAGATGTCACAGTAAAGGCTCTCCTATGTCCTGAGTCCTCATTGACCTTGAAGGGCTAGGGCCACAATGTTGGCTGTCCTTGCAGCACTTCTTTTTCTCTAAGTTTTAGTCTACAAACTTGTTGTTAATCCTAAAGAAGAGACGTTTAATGATATTATTACCCAAACATCTACAATATATGAATGGCTATGGAATACCCATCTCTGACAAAAGTAAACAAAAATGGGGATATATATTTATATATTTTATACATATATATAAAATAACATAGATATACAGCTACCTTCTCTTAGTTCAATGAAAAGAAAGTTTTGAACTAATAGTATTATGAATAACTACTACAAATACAATAATATGCAATGTATTAATTATTGTACCAGACCTACTAACCTGTTTTGAAATTGTCTCATTGCTACTCCTTTCTCAATAAAATTAATATAAAAAATAAAATATGTGTTGTTGATGGGAAAGAGTTTTGCATAAGGCATTATTAGCAATGAGTACACAAGAGCTGTGAGAATTCTGCTTTTTATTTGTCTGAGTCTTTCCAAATATAAAAGTGGTATTTTCTTTGTTTTTAAAAAGTATGGTCTGCACAAGGATGACTCTTTGGTGTCATTGCCTCATGTAATTTCTTCACCCTCATTTGAGTTCTGCCATGGCATTTAATTTTCTTGTGTCTTCTCAAAGGTCTCATGAAGGCTTCTAGGCAAAACCCAGGATTTCACTGCTCCACCTCACACTGCTAAGCTCAGTATAGCCCACATGAAGTGGCACGTGCTCTGGCCTGATGGGATGAGGACAGATGCCTGGAGGCACTATCTGGCAACTCATCACCAGCACTGAGACACAGGCCTTTGAAGTTGTGAGCCCAGTTCTCACAAAGAGATGCTGGCCCTGGACTGGACATTGTATTGCTTTTCCACAAAGGGAGAGCTTTATGCTGACTGTTACTTGAGCTGCAAATCACAAGAAAATTTTTCTTGAAAACCTCTGAACCGAATTAAAGATTGTTTAGGTTTTTTTGTTGAAATATTTATTCAGTCTCTCTGCATATATTTTGCTCTGCTTAAAAACTGGGTGGTGTGCTAGGAGGTCGGAACTGGAAAGCCCGTACATTTTACTACAGTCTGGTAAACAGATGATCAGTTATTGAGCAAACTGTATAGAGAGCAACAGAAGGAGCAGGTAAGTCCAAGCTGGTGTTCAGGTTTGCTGCTTGGTCTGTTGGAAAAAGGAGAGCATTACTTTCTCTGAGCTTCACACTCACTTTTATCCTGCAAGTTTCTCCACTACTTAGGTTCAGACATGTCTCCTCTGCTTCTGGGCAAGGATAGCATCAAACACTAATGCTGGACCTCTGTTTAAGGCAGTGCAAGCTGAAAGAATAGTTGGTGCCTGACGTTTCGCAGCATTTCTTGCAGTATGTCTCTTGATGCCGTCCCATTAAACAATCTATCTCCTGATTTCCTATTATCTATCTTTTATTTTGCTCTTTATTTTTGAATGGGGCTTGCATATGAGAGCAAGCACATGACTTACAGCTGTGTGGCTGATTTACCTCACTCCACATTATGGTCACATGATGTATACATTTTCCAACGAATGATGCAAGCTTTTCTTTATAGCAGAGCAGTATTCTATTATGTGTAAATATGTTTTCTTTATCCAACATCTGTTAATGGGCATACAGGCTGCTTCCAAGATGCAGTCATCCTGAATTGTACTGCTATGAACATGGCTATGTATGTATCACTGTGATATGACGTCTTTAACTCGTTCAGAAAGAAACCTGTCAGTAGAATGAATTTTCTAATTTTGGTTTTTTGAGGAATTGACATATTGATTTCTATAGTGATCATATCATTTTTATATTCCTGCCAATAAACTTTGTCACAAAATTTATTGTACAGCAGTGATATTTTATTATTTGAAATCTTGATGATAGTCATTCTTCTGGTTGTTAGAATCTCAGTATTCTTTGAATTTACATTTCGCTAATGGCCAGAGACATTGAACATCTATTCATGTGTTTAATGGACAATTGTACTTGTTTTTCTGTGAAATGTCTATTCATTTCACTTGCACCTACTTTTTTGTTGTTGTTATTTCCCAGGGTTGATTGTGATAAAGTAGATCTCTTCAGGTTCCAGATGAATTTTAGGCATATTTTCTCTACATCTGTACAGTATGTCAATAGTATTTTGACTGGGATTGCCCTGAATCTGGGTAACAATTTTGGAAGGATAGCCATTTCCACAATGTTGGTTCTTCCTATCCAAGAACAAAGAATATGTTTCCATTTCCTTTCTTTTTTTTTCCATTTATTTTTATTTAAGTGAAATAGAAATGTCAATCAGACAGTTTCAAAACACCTTAACCATACAGAGTCGATGAATTAATACATTGCAAACTGTTTTCATAACGTTTTGGTATTGTACAAGGTGCATACATGAAATTATCTTTACAGGTTTTTTTATAGCTGAATTATATCAAAGATTCAATAATTATTTACCTAGTGGATGACCATAGCACTAAAAGCCGACATAATATCCTGTCCAACCACCATTAGTGCAGATCTTGCCTCTCATAGAATTATGTAGAAGCACAGCGTTATCTATCCCAACTGTACTGT
>PVKA01031237.1:0-26484 GCA_004027165.1 Ctenomys sociabilis
ATAAATGTTATGGAATTAGGATTTTTATAGAATAAAATTGTAAAGGATATAGAGGAAGATAAGTCAGGAACCAAGGTAAATATCTGTTGTACCAGATACAAGGGAAGAAGGCCAAGATGAATATCTAAGTTCTAACTCTCAGATCATAGTAATTAGAAGACTAAAATGTAATGTGATTTGATTACATGGAACTATATGACTGTCTTTATTGTAATAAAAAAGTGATTGAACACTGGCAATTTCATATGGTTCATTCTAATGCAGTGAAATGCATGTAAAAGAATAGGAGAGAAGTGGGAATAAATAACTTTGAATTAAAGGGAATAGTAATCAAGGAGGACTTCAAAGAGAAAGGAATGACTCAGGAAAGTTATACGATGGAGACGTGGAATTTTCTAGATTAACAAAACTAAAATCCTAAGTAAAGGACTACCATGCTTACAAGCATAGAGATACATGAAGGTACAGGGTTTTTTTAGGGAAGGGCTTACAGGGTGCTCAGGGTCTCACTATTAGATTAGAATCAATAATCTGCCTGTTACAGCCTCCCAAGAGCTGGAATTACAGGCAGACACCACCATGCCTAGTCTCAATAACTGTCCCAGTGCACCCTGGGGACGGGGCTGACACAGCAGGCTTGGCGATAGAACCCCTAATCTGACGAGCTATTTGGCTGGCCCTTTGGTACAGAGTTGACACTGGAAGAAGATGTAGGAACTTAAACTTATGGGATACAGTTTGTGTTTAAGAGGACTGATATGAGTAGACTCTGCTTTCAAAGATTCTTCTGGCAATATTGTGAAAATGGATTTGAGGAAGGAAAAACTGTTGAGGACAGGGAAATGATTAGGAAGTTGTTGGCAGTGGTTACAAGCAAAAGAAATTGAGACCTTGGGGTAAGGCAGGTCATAAGAATGGGTAGTGGAGATGTTACATTAAAGAAAGAAAAAGGAGGTAAAATTGATAGAGTAAGGAGCTGTCTTCAGATGGGAGTGTTGAGAAAAATGGAAAAGTCATGAATGACTGCCAGGTTTCAAAACTGAATACTGCACTATGAAATTATGATGTCTCTGTATTGGTGGCAAGAGAAGCCAGACGACTGTGGGTTGACCGATGGCAGGGATGGAGTAAAGAGACACACAGTGGAACTTTAGTATTTGGGAATAAAAATTTTGAAAAGTTGGGAAGAGGGACTATTAAGATTGAAGGCAAGTTTTGGGAGTTTCATTGAGTTCTGTGCTTCTGGGATTGAGCCTAATCTGACTGACCTACATCCCCAGCTGTTTTCATTTTATGTTTTGAGACAAGGCTTTGCTAAATTGCTCAGACTGGGCTTGAACTTGACATCCTCGGACCTCAGCTTTCCATAGGGCTGGGATTATAGGTGTGTGCCACTGGGCTCAGCTTATTTGTTTAAAAGATGGAAAGTACTTGAATATTTTGTATAGGAATTAGGATTTTTATAGAATAAAATTGTAAAGGATATTGAGGAAGATAAATCAAGAACCAAGATAGTGACAGTCAGAAACATATTTCAAATGATTGGTAGAGGAGTACTATTTCAGAGAAAGGAGAAAAACTTGCAGATGGCCAGTCTGTTTTTTTTTTTTTTTAACCACTAAGTCTTAGAAAAGGTAGGATTTGAAATGGGCTTTGAAGTTTGGAAAAATTTTGATAAGTAGGGATAAAGAAGATAGCATTCTAGGAAGGAAAATTTTTAAGAGAGTAAATGTGGGAAAGTTTAATGTGTCCTCAGAAGAGTGTGTGAATTAGTTTTATTGTGACAAGCTCTTTATTAAGAGTTCATAAGGGTATATAATTGGAACATATATTATTAGTTTATTAAAGACTTGATTGGGACCGGGAAGATGGCTCAGTGGAATAAGCGCTTCCCCTTCCCTGGCAAGCGCAAGGGTCTGAGTTCGATCCTCCCTGGTTCCGCAAAAAAAAAAAAAAAAAAAAAAAAAAAAGACTTGATTGGTAAGCCAAGTAATTTAAGTTTTATCCAGTAGGAGTGGGAGACCTTTGAAAGTGTTTGGTCAGGGATTTGACATGTTCAGAGCACTCTTTTAAGAGGATTAATCTATATGAGATCTAAAATGGATTAAAAATACAGTAACATAGGAAGCTGCTATAGCAGTAGTTCTGGTGAGTGATATTAAGGGCCAGAATTAAGGTAATGACAGTGAAAAACAATGGTTCCTTCAATTAGTCGTTAAGAGTAGATGCAGTGCATTGTTAGTGGGTTGGTATGTGAGGTGGATTGAAGCTCATGAAGGTCAAAGAGATATCAGCAGAACTCTTAAGAGTAAGAGAATGATGGTAATTGTTTACTTGATGCTGGAGATTGAATCCAGGGTCTCATACCCATCAGGCACACACTCTGCCATTGAACTACAGCCCTCTTCCCAAGAACCCTTTCATTTATTGAAGCATCACAGGAGATCATTCTAATATCTAGTATGTACTGTTTTAAGTGAATTCAATAATTTCATGTTGTAGCTCAGATTTTTTTTTCTGAACTCTACCAGAAAGCAGGAATTACATTTCAAATGGACAACCATTTGCCAAACCTTGTTAATCTGAATGAAGATCCACAACTATCTGAGATGCTACTGTATATGATAAAAGAAGGAACGACTACAGTTGGAAAGTATAAACCAAACTCAAACCATGACATTCAGTTATCTGGGGTGCTGATTGCTGAAGATCATTGGTATGTTAATCTTCTAAAAGTAGTAGGGATGCCTATTCATTTTCATTAGGCTTCCATATAGTTTTTAAAAATAAAATTTATTGGTACAGTTGAGATATACATAACCATCATTTTCATCATAGGGAGTTTACACCTGTATATATATGATACATCTTGATTCATTTTTTCCCCAATCTCCTCCCCTTCTTTCAGCCCCACCTTCCCCTGCTTATTTACAAAAGTTTTGTTTCCGTTTTACCCTTTTATTATTTTTTTTCCCTTTTCCCTTTCCTCTATCTCCTCCCTCATTACTCTTCCCTTTTGAAAATTTTTTCCTATTTCATGAAATCTATTGTATATTTTGGTTCTTATTTACACTTTCAGTTTCTCACACCATTGAGAGTATGATAGTTACATGTGTGTCCAATTTATTTCACTTGAGAGTATGGCCTCAAAGTGCATCTATTTACCTAGAAATGGCTCAGTGTATCCTTTTTTTTAGGGCTGAGTAATACTCTGATGTATAAACAGGCCACATCTTTTTTATCCACTACTGACTGATGGGAATTTGAGTTGTTTCCAAGGTTTAGCTATTATAAATTTTTTCTCTAAACATGGGTGCACATACTACAGTATGATGTTTTTAATTCTTCCTGGAAGATGCCTAGAAGAGGCATAGCTGGGTTGAATGGGATCTCTAGTCCTAGTTTTTTGAGGAATCTTTACACTTATTGCACCAGTCTACATACCCTCCAACAGTGGAGAAGGGTTCCTTTTTCCCTGTAGCCTCTTTGGCATTTGGTATTGGTTGATTTCTTGATAGCCATTCTTTCTGGAGTGAAATGGAATGTCAGCATTATTTGAATTTGTATCTCTCCAGTGAACAGTGATGTTGAACTTTTTTTTCATATATTTATTTGCCATTTGTATTTCTTCATCTGAGAAATGTGTACTTATCTCAGATGCCCATTTTTTGATTGAGTCTTTAAGTTTGGTGGATCTGATTCTTTTCAATTCTTTGTGGATTCTAGATGTTAACCTTTTGTCTGAGGGACAACTAACTAAAACTTTTTCCCACTCTGTGGCTTGTCTTTTTGATCTGTTGATTTTACTATGCAAAATTTTTTCAATAAGACTAGATTCAAGTTTTGATTCTTCGCATTATTTCTGGGGAAATCATGAAATCTATGGTTTTAAGAGTTTTGCCTATTCTCTTCCTGAAAATTTAGAGTTTCTGTTTTAATATGTAGATCTTTTGATCTGTTTTGATTTTAGTTTAGTGCATGGTGATAGACATGTGTTTAGGTTTCATCTCTGGCATGTGGAAAGCCAGTTTTTCTAGCACTATTTATTAAAGAGGCTTTCTTCCAGTGAATGTGCTTGGCCATTTTTGTCAAAGATAAGTTGGCTGAGTGTATTTGCAGTTGATTCTGCATTTTGTAATCTATTCTGTTGATACTCAGGTCTGTTTTTTGCCCATACTATGCTGATTTTACCAGTAGTTTTGTACTATAATTTCAAGTCAGGGATTTTGATACCCCCTGCCTTGGCTTTATTGCCAAGAAT
This sequence comes from Ctenomys sociabilis, assembly GCA_004027165.1. Taxonomy (NCBI): domain Eukaryota; kingdom Metazoa; phylum Chordata; class Mammalia; order Rodentia; family Ctenomyidae; genus Ctenomys; species Ctenomys sociabilis. Next base: position 4,262 of record PVKA01031237.1, read on the forward strand.
TGTTTCTGCTATTCTAGCTTTCTTCTAAGTTCCAAATGAGTATTAGGAATCCTTTCTATATTTCTGTTAGGTATGCTTAATTGTATTTTAATTGGAATTGTATTAAATCTGTATAATAATTTAGGAAATATGGCCATTTTCAAATTATTGATTCTTCCTATGCATGAGCAAGGAATATCTAACCCTAACACTAAAAATAGAGAACATATCATCAAAGAATTAAGAGTGCAGTAAGTGACTAAAAAGGCTCTTTCTTGCTTTAAACTCCATACTTCCCTTTTCTTACACTTGTCAATGTTTTTTTGTATCATACTATAAACTTCCTAAGAGCTAATTTCATATCTATTTTTGTTGATGACATATATCTGACTAGGGTTCAATGAATAAAAGATCCCAGTACTCATTAATGTCTATATCAAGTGTTAGATGAGTGCTGCATACTAGAATTCACACTGGCTTAGCTCTAATAAAGAACTTCTTCAAGGACGCTACCAGGAAAGCTGAGCTTGGAAGGATGATGGAGATAAGGAGAAGGACATCCTGTGTTGAAGGAATGACATAAAGAAAGGAAGGAAGCCTGTGTTAGGGCAAGTTCAGGGTACTGCTATGGTTGATTGGTGTGAGGTGGAGTTTTTATGGGGAAATAATGGCAGATGGGGAGAGCAGAGGTTGAAGCAGGACTATGTGGGGTCCATAGTACTGCCAGGCCATGGAATTTGGAAGATAAAATTAGATAAAAGTAGGAGAGGAAAGGGGTGAGAACAAGTAGACATTATATGATCATTTTCCTGGGTAAGATCCTGCACTGGTGAGAAGGATATACTGCGACTGTTTTCCAACCATCATTCTCTCTATATGTGTTAATGAACTATTTTTCTCTAAATACATATTTTGAAACCTACTCAGTAGCACAAGGTCTTTGGTTAAGACTCAGCTTTTGCTGCAGTTTTCCCTTTCTATTTAGTTCAAAGATAAACATCATTTTGGAATCTCTCTCTTCTCTCAGTAAAAAGACCATTTGGAACATGCAGTATGCGTAGCTGGTTTTCTAGTGTCATCTTATACTTAGGGTCCATTTAATTAGATTAGGTAGAGGAAGCTTTTCTCTCTCATTCCTTGGTAATGCCTCACTTTTTAAGGAGGGAAATGCTATTCGTTCTATTATTAGGGCTTATTTATAAAATAAGAAAAATGAAAACACATTAGGCTGTTCCACTCATAAGCAACTATTATCTATATTTTAATGTTTTTCCCTTGAGTTTTTTTCTTTGTATGTTTTTCCATTTTGAGGTAAAGTTTTTGATTTGCATTTAGAATAATAGAATGGAAATTCCTCCCACAACTGTTGGATGGAATTGCTAGTGAGGCCATGCTTCCTTCACCTGACTTCAATATCTTGTTGAGGAAAATAAAACAATTTTAAGTTGTTATGCAAATTGTTCTGAACATCAGTAGAAAAACCTGAGGAGGATAATCTCATATTGCCTTTCTCTTTTAGAATTTGTAACAATGTGCTACTTATTTTAACAGTACTGTCAAAAATTTTGGAGGGACAGTGAGTATTATACCATTTGCTGAAGCAAAGACATATGTGAATGGGAAACACATTTTGGAGCCCACCGTATTACATCATGTAAGTGGGTGCTGTCATAATGTAAGAAACTCATTTTGGGCAAGTCATTCAGTTTCTTTTAGTCTTGTAAGATAAGGGAGTAATGGATTAAAAACTTACCATTTCAAAAATTCTAATTCCTTTTTTCTTTGTACAATGATAAAAGTTATATTACTGTGAAGCAGTCATTGCAGCACTGCCCATTGGCAGCATCTTTATGTGGCTTTGCAGTTGGGCCAGACAGGCTTGAAACCCTGCATCTGCTGTGATATTTGGCAATGAGGTGATCAAATAATATCACCCATTCAGGACACTTTTCAGTGCAGTATTAAATGCATCAGGAGAACTTTTGGTTGGAGGCAAACCAAAACATATTGTTCTTTATGTAGTAAGGGTAGGGGCAGTGAGGATTAAATAAAATAGTTTGTAGTTTTTAAAACGTTGCCTGAAATTACTAAGCTCTCAATGAAAGTCTAATGTTATTAAAGTCTGTGCTTTTCAGTTTCCCCTTTCCTAAAATTGGGATAATTTGTATCACATTGGATTGTGAAATATGAGATTATATATATATATATATATATATATATATATATATATATATATATATATATATATATGAGATTATATATATATATATATATATGAGATTATATGTATATATATATATATATATAATATTTGACACAGTGATTGGCATATAGAAAGTAATGATAGTTGCTCTGATTTTTATGCTTATTATTAGTATTATGGCTTTATTTTGAGTTGTTTAACACATGGTTTTTCTCATGTCATTTTTTGGTTCAGACTAACTTCAAGTAGTGAATTTTTTTGTGTGCTTTAGGGTGATCGGGTGATTCTTGGTGGAGATCATTATTTTAGATTTAATCACCCAGTTGAAGTCCAGAAGGGAAAAAGACCATCTAGTAGAGATACTTTTATAAGTGAGGGTCCTAAAGACTTTGAATTTGCCAAAAATGAGTTACTCATGGCACAGAAATCACAGTAAGTATTGCCATTGATATGAAATAGTAAGCATATGAGAAAAGCCTGTAACAGAGCTTATCAATCATGTCCAAGGTTCTAGTAATTCTTTTAGTTTCCAGTGGTGTGATTTTTTTTCTTATGGTACATTTGTTGATTCAACAAGTGTTAGTGAATAGTTAATGTGTGTCTCACTGTACCAATTGCTGGGGATACAAAGAATAATAGTAATTGAAACTTAGCCCCTACTTTGGAGAACATTGATCATGTCATGGAGCTGACAGACTCCTCTACTTGGTGATGTGGAAGCTTCTTAGGTGACATCGGATCCCCTCCAGGGGTTAGTGAAAGTTTGTAGGGGATGAGATGTGCCTGTAGCAGAGTCCAGTGCAGCACTAGAAGTCACCCTGGGAAAGAGTGAATATTGTTTTTTCGTCTTTTTTGCCTCAGTTTTAGTTCATGCTATATTCTAGGATCTCTGGCCTATCCTTATAAGCTGAATGGTAGGTACACAAAATAAAATACTGAAGAGTGTAGACTTTGGGCTGGGGATATAGCTCAATGGCATAAGTGCCTACCTGGCAAGCACAAGATTCTGAGTTTGATTCCTGGTACTAGAAAAAAATTTTTTTGAAAAGAGAGTAGGCTTTATCTTAAAAGGAGAATGTTTGAGGAATTTTAAGCAGATATGACACATTCATGATTGTGACACATTTTTAGAGAGATCATGGTGCCAGTCTGGAGGAAGGATTAGAAGTAGAACAAATGTGTACAAACTGTGAAAGCAATGGAGAAACTAATGAAGGAAGTTAAATGGTAGTTGAATAGAGAGAAATGTAAAGGAGACTAAAAATCAGTACGACTTGCTGAGTTAAGAGGCCTAAAGAAAGAGGAATGAAAAAGTGTGCCAATGTTGAATCATCTTTAAAAAAGCCTGAAAATGTACCATTTTATGCAGTTCAGTGGCATTTAATACAGTCATATTTTGTGCTGCCATCAGCACTATGCACTTTTCTTCATCCCAAACTGAATTTATACTCATTAAGCAATAGTGCCTCATCTTCCTCTCTCCCTACTGCTAGTAACCAACAGCATCTTATAACATTCTTACTTTCTTAAAATTGGAAAAGGGAATTTCCATTTAGTGCAGTGCTAAAGCAATTTTTATTGGGAAGGATGACACTTTTTTGATACCTGCAATTGTACTCTTCTGTATATTGGGAAGATGATAAAGCTGATTAGTTGTCAAATTATTACAAAAGTTGAATATGTTCTACAAGCTCTGTCAGCTTTTGTACAGTGTATTTGAAAAGTCATTTCAGGATTTTCTTTTCTGTGTTCCAAACACAACAGTTATTGATATAGAAAGCATAGTATTTTTTCTAACCATTGTGATTTGACTATAAATATCCTTATTTTATATTTACTATATTGTTAACTATATGATTCTGTAATTTATTTTCTTAAGCATTAGAAAAATGTATTCATTTAAATATTAGACATTGATAAGAGTAACTTGGAAATAAACAAATTTTCATTCCATTATATTTTTTTGTGTAAGCAATTGTAGAACCAATGACAATTTTAAGAACACTATTATTAGAATGTCAGAAATCAAATGTAAATAGAGAATATTTTAGGAGGATACAAGTGCTCTTTTGCTATATAAGGAATTATTCACAGTGTAACCTGTTAATATCTTGCTTCTTTGTAGACTTGAGGCAGAAATAAAAGAGGCACAGTTGAAGGCAAAAGAAGAAATGATGCAAGGAATCCAAATTGCAAAAGAAATGGCTCAGCAAGAGCTTTCTTCTCAAAAAGCTGCATATGAAAGCAAAATACAAGCACTAGAAGCAGAACTGGTAATGTGTGGAGTTGATCTCTTACCTCTGGGTAGTGCAGCCCAAATGATGTGCTGAATTAACATCAATCGTGAGCTGGGAGGGAAGCAAAGGACTGCCAGAGATTTAGGCAGTGAGAGCTACACTGAATGTTGACCTGCCTTAATTTTATTTCAAGAAGCAAGTTTGCAATAGACAATGGCTGGGGAAAGGAACAGAAAATAGAGGGGCTCCTCTGTTTTACTGGCATCCATTTCCAGGAATCCACTTTGGAGAAGCATACTGTAAAAAAGTTTGACTAGTGACACCATTTTTAAATTTTTTATCTTTCTTTGCCAAAACCGGGGATTGAAGTCAGGCCCTTGCGCTTGCTAGGCAAGTGCTTATTCTACTGAGTCATCTCCCTGGCCCCAACATTTTTTTTTAATTTAGATGAGTAGCCTGAATCAGGTAGAGAAGCTGTAGAGCAGTTCTTCTATTAGTAATTTCTTATGCAGTAACTTAAGAAAGGGATTTACATTTGGGGGAGGATAATACTTTTGAAAAATTACTTTATGTTTTTGCCTCATCTTTGTGTTAATATTCTCTAAAGAGAGAAGAATCTCAAAGGAAGAAAATGCAGGAAATAAATAACCAAAAGGCTAATCATAAAATTGAGGAATTAGAAAAGACAAAGCTACATCTTGAACAAGAAGTATATGTCAATAAAAAGCGATTAGAAATGGAGACTTTGGCTACAAAGCAGGTAATTTCATATTATAGCTTGTTTCTTCCATGCTTACAAAAAAAGGTGATTTTTTTTTTTTTTTTAGCATTGTGCTGTCTTGTTAGAAGTGAGCCACATCCAGATCTCTAGATGCGAACTGTTCTTGCCTGAAGCTATATGTCTTAATCCTGCTCACAGAACTACTCATTAGCACAGGATATTTAGGAAAAAACAGAACCTTTATTTCCAGATGGTTCTGTTTGTGTGTCTACTATTGTCCTATCTTCTGTCATGCCAAATAACATAAATAAATGAAATGGCACCAGGGTACAATTTGTAGTAGTGGAAAAGGCACAGCTTGTTTTGAGCCATATCCTGGTGTCAGAATGAACCATTGTCTGCCCATGAAAGAATAGCATGTAGGCTTTTTTCCAGGAGACCTCACAGTGTGTCATTCAATACCCCAGTTTTATGAGCTCAAGTACCTATTTCTGTCACATCATTGAGGACTAAGGTGGCCTTCCAGGGCTGATTCACATTAATCAAGTTCACAAGATTGAAGGTACATCCTGAATCTTAGTTACCTGACAACATTATTAAGCCAGTCTTTATGTTAGTGGTTCTCAAAGCGTGGTCCCTGACTAGCAGCTCAGTACCATCAGAGCTGTTAGGAATGCCAGTTGTCAGGTCATTGCAGAGCCACTGAGCCAGAAAGCCTAGGGTGGAGCCTAGAGTCTGCTTCAACAAGCCCTGCAGAGAGCCGGGTGTGATGGCGCATGCCTGTAATCCCAGCACTTGGGAGGCTGAGGCAGGAGGATTGTTGTGAGTTCGAGACCAGCCTGAGCTACAAAGTGAGCTTACGGCCAGCCTGAACTGCAGAGTGAGACCCTGTCTCAAAAAGACCAGAAAAAAAAACAAGCCCTGCAGATGCTGGTGAGTGTTTAAATGTGAGGCCACTGTTTTAATTCCTTGTTGTTGCTTTCTATCTTAATCTTCAGGTTTTACTTTCAAATGACAATTTCATTCCTCTTTTTTCTAAGTTTCTGACTTGAGAGGAGAAGAAGGGTAGAAGAGATCCTCCTAGTAATCCCAAAATGCTGATACTATAATTGAGTGATAGCAGTACTAGTCTACTCTATGACATACACAACCTCAGCTTTTTAGGAGAAAAGTGAGCTGTTTAAATCTTAAAAAATGGTATTGCTAGTGTATTATAATGCTTATTTGTTATATAGTACTGCACGCTAACTGATTGTGCCACTGGAGCTTCTGTAATGCTTATTTGTGTCAAATTTTTTTTGTGTAACTTATTTGGTCAATAATTGTTCTTTAGTGTGACCGTTTTGAGCAATACTTTCTTATTTTTCCCTAAAGGGTCTTTATTGCATATTAATGAGAAGAAGAGTTATTTTTAAAATATTTTAAGTTTTTTTTAATCAGTGCATGTTTGCAGTACATAATATTTACACTCTTTGTGTGAAGTTGGTGCATAATTCTTCTAATTCTTTTTCTCATCTTCTTTTCCTTACCTTAATCTGTGCTCCCTCCATCTCTTGATCCCCTTATTATTTGAGAAAGATCTATCTTCCTACTTCCTAGTATGTTTTATTTTTCTCTTCATTTATATTTTGGATTTTTCTTTTTCTGATTTTTGTTTGTTTGTTTTGGCATGAGAGTTGAACTCAGGACCTTGTGCTTACAAGGCAGGTGCTTATGCAACTAAATTATATCACCAACCTTATTTTATGTTTTTCACATGACAGAAACATATGATAATTAAGCTTGTGTGTTTGATTTGTTTTAGTGGCCTGAAGGTATGTCCATTTTCCTAGAAATTACTCAGGTTTTTCTTTATGGTAGATTAATAATCCATTGTGTATAAATACCATATCTTTTTTATTCATTCATCTGTTGATGGGACATATAGGCAGCTTCCAAGATTTACTTATGAATTTTTCTACTATGAACATGGGTATGCATGTATCTGCAATATAATGCTTTTAACTCTTTAAGTAAAATAACCATTAAGGAAAATACATGGGTCAAATGAAATTTTTAGTTTTAGTTTTTCAAGAATATCCTTGTTGATTTTCATAGTGGTTATACTAGTTTACATTCCCACCAGCAAAATAAAAGGGTTCCCTCTTAGCCACATCCTCACCAACATTTGTTATTTGATTTCTTGATTATGACCACTTTTTCTGGAGTTAAGGGGAATCTCACTGTTACTTAATTTATATTTTTCTAATAGCAAGATTGAGCATTCTTTATGTGCTTATTGGCCATTTATACTTCTGTGAACTGCCTGTTTGTTTCACTTATCTGTTGCTTTGGTTTGTCCTTCGGGGTGGGGATCTAAGTTTTTAGTTCTTTATATAGTCTAAATAGTAATCTTCTATCTGAAGAATAGCTGGCAAAAATTATTTTTCTATCCCTGAGGGTGTCTTTATACTCTGTTTATGGTTTCTTTTGCTGTAGAGAGGCCTTTTAATTTGATAGAGTCCCATTTTTTGATTCTCTGTGTTGTTTCTTGTGCAAGCAAGATTCTGTGCCAAAAGTTGTGTCTGTGCAAAGTAGGTAAAACTTTGACATCAAGAGTTTTACCTACTTTATCTTTCACTAGGTTGTTTCTGTTTTAACATCTAGATTTTTGATCAAATTTTATTTTTTTTTAGTACATGGTGAGAGATACGGGTCTAGATTCAATCCTCTCAGTGTGGGTAGTCAATTTTCCAAACAATATTGGTTAAAAAGATGAATTTCAGTTCACTGTATGTTTTTTAACCCCTTGCCAAAGATTAAGTTGTTGAATGTGCTTGGTGTTATGTCTGCATCCCCGGTTGTGTTGCATTGATCTTTTTGTCTGTTTTTGTCTGGTGCCATGTTGTTTTTGTCACTTTAGCTTTGTAGTATAACTTCAAATCTGGGATTGTAAGACTGCTTGCTTTACTGTTTTTACCCAGGATTACTTTTGCTATTCTGAGTCTTGAAGAAATTGACTATCCCCTCAAAATTCCTACTGATGTTACTATGGGTAAAGTCATATTATTAAGACATTTTTAAAATCATTTAATATGCCTTTTATGTTTAATAAAATATGTTAATGGTTTATACATAATAAAAATGCTGTAAAATGAGGCAAATAATAATATATCACCATCATCAATGTAGTTTTTAAAAAAATTTTATTGTATGAAATTAGGGTATGCAAAGTGATATATGGAAATAATAAAATGCTTATTATAGTGATATCAGTTAGCATAGCTATTATCTGAATCTGATTTTGCAATTTCTCTCTCTACATCCTCATGTATATGCCCAATTAGGCTTTAGAAGACCATAGCATCCGTCATGCAAAAATTCTGCAGGCTTTAGAAACTGAAAAGCAAAAAATTGCAAAAGAAGTACAAATTCTACAGCAGAATCGGAATAATAGGGATAAAACTTTTATGGGTGAGTATATGTTTAACAGACATTTTCCAAAGTTAGGTATGTTCTTATATATAATGAGTACAATGTAAATAAGTTTTTATGAATGATTGTTTTTAGAATGTTTAGTTGTCAGGAGATTCAGTTATATTAGTACTATACTATAGACTGAGTGTTTGTGGCTCCTCCAAATGCATGCTGAAATTCTAGCCCCTAATGTGGTATTGGTATGTAGGGCCTTTTGTAGATATGATGGCAGAGTCTTCACAAAGGGAATTAGTGCCTTTGTAATTAAATTAGTGCTTGTTGTCTTCATGATTTATTTCCTTAATGATTAGTGATTTTGTATACCTTATCATTCAGTAGTGAGTCCTCTTTTATACTTGATCTTAGCCAAAAGGTGGAGAAGCGATGTGAGTCTTCTTTTGAGAGATGTTTATTAAGTGCCCTCCCCCATTTTTAATTAAGATTTTCTTGCTATTGAGTTGAGTTCCTTGCACATAGTTTAGATATTTATTTTTTATCATATATTTTATTTGCAAATATGTTCTTCATTTTGTAGGCTGTTTGCTCCATTGATTGTTTCCTTTGACATACAGGAACCTTTTTAGTGTGATATAGTCCCCTTTGTTTAATTTTGCTTGTGTTAGTTGTGCTGATGTGCTCATATCCAAAATAATTTTTGCTCAAACTATTAAGAATCTTAATAGTTAAGAATCTTTTCCTTCAGGTTTCTTCCAGTAATTTTAAATTTTAGGTCTTATGTTAAAATGTATAATATAAGTGCCTGATTTAATTCTGAATGTGATTATTTAGGTTTCCAACACCATTTATTGAGACAAATGTGCTTTCCCTATTGTGTGATGTGTTCATGTGATCATAAGTGCATGAATTTATTTCTGGGCTTTTTGTTCTGTTCTCTTTAGTTATTTTATATGTCTTTATACCAGTACCTGCTTTGATTACCATAACTTTGTAGTATATGTTGAAATCAGGCAATAGTATGGTTCCTCTGGTTCTTTTTGTTGAAGACTGCTCTAACTTTTCCAAGTCTTTGATGATTCTATGTGAATTTAGGGATTGCCTGTTCTATTTTTGTAAAAAATGAAATTTGATAGGTATTACCCTGAATCTGTAGATTATTTAGCATAATGTTGACATGTTAACAATATTCATTTTTCCAGTCCATGGACACATGTTTTCTTCCTATTTATTTTTGTTTTCAGATTCTTTCATTAGTGTTTTTAGTTTTCCATGTATGAAGCTTTTATCTCCTTAGTTAAATTTATTCCTAATTGGGATTGCTTTCACAATTTTTTTCAGATAATTTCATTGTTAGTGTATAGAAACACTACTAATTTTGGTATATTGATTTTGCTTCTTGCAACTTGACTGAATTTATTAGACTTTAACAGGTCTTAGAGAAGTTTTCAGCATTATATATGAAGACCTATTTATGACCAGAGACAGTTTTACTTCTTTTCCAATTTGGATGTCTTTTATTTGTTTTTTCTTATTAAAATGCTCTGGCTAGGACTTTTAGCACCATGTTGAAGAAAAGTAGCAAGAGTGGACATCGTTGTCTTGTCCCGATCTTGGAGGAAAAGCATTGTTTGTGTCACTGAAAAAGTTAGCTATGTTATATGTGACCTTTGTTATGTTGAGATACATTCTTTCCATGCTTAATTTTTTGAGTGTCTTAATCATAAAAAAAATTGGGCTTTGTCAAATATTTCTACACCTATTGAGATGATTTTATCATTTTCATCTCTGTTCTATGAATTTGTTATATCACATTGTGATTTATATATGTTGAACCATCTTTACATCCTTGAAATAAATTCCACTTGGTCATATTATATGGTCCCTTTAATATGGTATTGCATTTGGTTTGCTAGTATTGTCTTGAGGTTTTGTGGTATCTTTATTCATCAGGGATACTGTCCTCTAATTTCTTTTTCTTTTGTAGTGTCCCAGTTCAGTTTGTAGTATAAGGGTAACACTGGTCTCATAAAGTGAATTCAAAGTGCTCCTATTTCTTTAATTTTTTGGAATAGTGGAGAAGGCTTAGCATTAATTCTTCTTTAAGCCTTTGGTTAAATTCACTAGGGAAGCCATGACGTCCTGGAAGACTTTCGCTTACATATTTTTTGGTATATTTCCATGTAGAATACAGTATTTTTTTAGATAAATTTTTTTCATGATGATAACTTTCAAAGAGCGGCTAGGGATATAGCTCAGTGACACAGTGTCTGCCTGGCAAACACAAGGTCCTGATTTTTATTCCTGGTACAGAAGAAAAGATAAGAAAAGAGAGGGCCAGGGGGATAGCTCAGTAGAATAAGTGCTTCCCTGGCAAGCACAACAATATGAGTTCAATCCATGGTTCCACAAAAAAAGAAAAAGAAAAGAAAAGAAAAGAAAAATTTCAAAGAAACCATAGGGCCAACCAAATAGCTCAGCAGATTAAAGCACCTGCAAGTACACACATGGGCCAGGGGTTTGATTCCCAGGCCTGCCATGCCAGCTCTGCCCCTGGGGTATGCTGAGACTGCAACTGAGGCTGGGTATGGTGGTGCACATCTGTAATCCCAGGTCTTGGGAGGCTGTAAACAGGTGAATCACTTAAGAGTCTGATCTAGTAGTGCGACCCTGAACACCTTGTAGACCCTTCCCTAAAATAAAAAAAAAAAAATCAAAGAAACTATAAAAATGGAAAGATTAATATAGTAAGCCATCCCATACTTATCAATACATGTTTAACCTTGTTGCACTTATCCTCTGTCACCTTGCTTCTCTGACATCACGTCATTAGAAGAAATCTCCAAATGAGATAAAAATTCTTCTTTCTCTTCCTGTCACTTTTAATCATAGCCATGATATCGCTATCATATCTAAAAGTATTCAGAATCTCTACACTTGTCAAATATATCTAATCCATATTTCAATTTCCTGTAGCGAGGTATAGTGGCTGAAGCTTGCCAAGTGTGGTGCTAGCCAAGACAACATAACAAGATCCTTTTAAAAAAAAAAACAACATGTGAACACATATTCTGGATTATTTCATGAATATTTCTTTCATGTTTAGTATATTTGAATCAGGATACAAACATCACCTACACAGTTTATTAGGTAGCTATGCCCTGCATTTCACCCTGTACTGGGGATGACCCAAGGGCCTGTTGCATGTGAGGCAAGCCCTTAAACCCTGCTTTGTAGTTCAGGCTGGCCTTGCGGCCTACGGCCTACGTTGGCCTTGAAACTTGAGCTTCTCCTGCCTCAGATTCCTGAGTGCTGGCATTGCAGGTGTATGCCACCATGCTTTGTTACCATTTTATTTTTCTGTCCTGCAAAATACTTGCTGGCCAAATTTAAAAAAAAAAAAAAAAAAAGTGTATTTGAAATTAGGAAAGAAAAAGTGTATCACAATCTTTTTTAATTTTAGTTTGAAATAGTATCTCACTAAGCTTTCCAAGCTGTGCTTGAATTTATAATCCTCCTGCCTCACCCTTCTGAGTGGCTGGGATCACAGCTGTATACCACCAAGCCACTAGGTATGTGTGATTTTATATAGAATTATCCAGAGAGTAGCTAGCTAGCAGTACTGGAGATTGAACCCAGGACCATTGTACTGAGCTACAGCCCTGGCCCTCCTTTATCTTTCTTATTTTAAATCAGGATTTTGCTATTACTGGTTGTTGAGGCTTGACTCAATTTGCAATCCTCCTGCCTCAGTTTGCTAGGGCTATACACAGGTACCAACATGTGTGGGTTGGCCTGGCTTTTATTCAGCATTTCTTTTGTCTGTTAGCCAGCTATTCTTTCTGTCTTATCTGTTGGAATCCACTTATTGAAGAAGCCAAATTCTTTGTTCTGTAGTTTCCCAGATTTTGGATTTGGCTGCCTGTGTCTCCATTTTGTTGTTCAGTAGATTCTTCTGCTTCTGTATTCCCTAGTAAGGGTGAGGTAGATCTTCTGGCCTGTTAGATTCTGATTTACTTATTTCTCAAGAGTACTTGGTACTTATGCTGCATTCTCACTGTAGCCAATATTTTAAAATAACTTTGAAAAAATTAGTACTATTTTATCTGTTGTAAGATATAAATGCTCTATATCCATATATGTTTTATTTTTCTGAGGGCTTAGGACTCTGTCTAAGAATGAATACTTGTTTCTGTTTCCCATTTGATAATGAGTTTTATCCTTCCAAAACACATTTTTAATGGAATAATAATTTAAAATTTGACTCAATATAGAAAATGTTTATGATAAAATCTTAAAGTTAAGAGCTAGAGATGTAGCTCAGAGGTAGAGTGAATGTGTTCTTAAAGGGCAAGGATGTAGAATTCAATCTCCAGCATTGCAAATCAACAGCACCCTCTACAAACAAACAAAAAAACAACAAAATCACCAAAAATCTTAAATTAGGAAATTAGAATTTTAAATTGGTGTCTTTTTCTTTCCTTCTTTCTTTCCTTTCTTTCTCTCATCCTTCTTCTCTCTTTTCCTCCCCCTCATTATTTAAAACAGGTTCTTGCTTTGTAGTTCAGGCTGGCCTTGAGGCCTACATTGGCCTTGAAACTTGAACTCCTCCTGTCTCAGATTCCTGAGTGCTGGCATTACAAGTATGTGCCACCATGCTTTGTTACCATTTTATTTTTCTGTCCTGCAAAATACCTGCTGGCCAAATTTTTTAAAAAGCAAGTCTGTATTTGAAATTAGGAAAGAAAAAGAAACAAGATATTAGAAAAATATCTCTAAGTATGTTTTTTAAAAAAAGCATTGTCTCTGGAGTTTCCTTTCTTAGAATACCATTATCATCTTGATGTCAATTTCAGTTTTCTACCAGACCTCCAAATGAGAGACCTCATTTTATATAAAGACTATTTTATCTTAACGAAGAGAGTTGAAAAAAATTACTCAATTGTCATGCTTATCTTTTTGGGATATAGAGTTAAACCACTGAATTAAAATTTAACTTTTTTCTGGATGAGGCATAATGGTGCACACCTTTAATCCCAGCACTCATGAGGCTGAGATGGGAGAACTGCTGCCTGTTCAAGGCCAGCCTGGGCTACAAAGTGAGCTCAAGGCCAGCCTGAACTGCATAGTGAGACCCTGTTTCAAAGAGACAAAAAATGTTTTCTGGATTGGTTCTGTCTCGTGATGTGTGTTAGTGGTCACATATATATTCTGAATCCTCTTGTGTGCTTTGTATTAGTTCAGCCAAATTGGAGCTCCATGAAAGTCTCAATGATGATTCAGGAAGCCAATACCATCAGCAGCAAGTTAAAAAAATACTATGTTTTTGGCAGGTGAGTAGTTATCCTAGTTATAAAGTAGTTCTTTCTTTGAAACCAGTTGGTTGGCATGTAATGTAAAGAAAAAAAGCAATTTAGTTCTTTTAGTTTCTCTGGTGGCAATGGTCCAGGAAAGAGCTAGTATAAGAGACCCCAGTGACAATACTTAGGAGTAAGAGATTTCAACAAATAGCTTAAGTGTGTACTTACAATAATTTTAGATGTTTTAGAAATTTATTGATTTTTTTCCTTGGACATGAAAATCTATTAGCATTCCCCCTTAAATTGTCCTGAACATTGAACCTACCTACACCACTACCCATTCCTGCATTCCACTTTGTAAAAGAAATACATTTTTGTAGATTTTTTTATTTAAAAAGTTTATGTGTCAGAATTATTTTATGTAGTGTGCATTAGACATAATTACTAATAAAATAGAAATGCTTAACTATAGCATTAATCAGTGGACTGAATTTGTATGGGTTTATTCAACTCCAAAAAACACCAAGTTAGAGTAGCAGTGTATGTTTTGAGTAAGTTTTTTTATTTGATTTTCTTTTAGGCATGATGCATCAGATAAACGTAGTTCTGAGACATCTATTCGAGTTCGTAACCTGCAACTTGGGGTCTCAACTTTCTGGAGTCTTGAAAAGTTTGAATCTAAACTTGTAACAATGAAAGAACTTTATGAGGTTTGAAATATTATTAAAATATCTATAAACTTTTTTAAATAAAAATAAAAATATATAGAAGTCATATTTTCAGTGAAGAAAATTTGGAAAATAAAGGTAGTCTATTAATTACCAAATATTAACAATTACATATATTTTTGCATGTATTTAAGTGGGGTTTTGTTATATAAGTATGATACAGAAATTTAGTTCTGAATTATTGAATTATAATTGTGCATTTTTAAAATTTTACATTTCTGGTTAAGTACAGGAAGAATAAATTTGACAGACATAAAGCAATTTACATGATTTGAAACTATTTTCCTATTACTACTGATGTGCACTTTTATACATTTGCACTTTCTCTATTGCTGTGCTTTGAGTGTTTCTGATTGCTTACTGCTTTAAAAAATATTTCTTTGCTTGCTGCTTTTAGTGGTCACCACTAAAAATATCTCTATATATTGGTTTTTAACATCTTCTTTCTTTGCCTTCTGTTCTAAAAATACCAAAATGTGGTATTTTAAACATTATCCTTTAATGGTTACTAAAAAATTGCTTGCTAAAAATATCATTTGCCAGTGTTTCTAGTGTACTTCAATTTGTATTTTAATAACTAGTGGATCTGAGGGTTTGACTGTTTCCTTATGGATAAATTATGTGTTTGTAACACTTGGAATTTTTTGTTAAGTGAAATGTAAATAATGAACTATTGTTTCATACAAGTTCATTACATGTTTTGATAATGTCTTTTAAAATATTTATCATATACATTTTTGTCTTGATCTTTTTCTTAGCTTCATTTTGTTATATATGCATCTTTAACTTAGTAAGTCTGAGTCTATAAAAACAGAGATCTTACTGAAAACTTGTTCATTTCTCTGCTTTTTCATTTTAAAGTTTATACCTTTGAATCACAAAATTTATTGTGATGCTTTGTGAGAAGTATGAGTATAAATTTAATTTTGCCCTGTTATTATTTAACTCAAAAATAATTGCAACATGTATTAAAATTGTTACTTTGCTAGTATTTGTCAAATACCTAATTTTTAAATAATACGACTAGTGGAATTATGTTTTATACTACTTAGATAATAATAATGAATATATTTTAAAATTTAAAGCAAATTGCCAAATTATAGCTCTAATGCCATTTTTTCCTTATGTTATGGGGAACTGAACCCAAGGCCTTCTTGCTGAGCAATAGCCCTAGCTTTTTTTTTTTTGAGACAGGGTCTTGCTGTTTTGCCCAGACTAGGCTTGAACTTGCTACTCCAGTCACCTCCCAGATTGCTTTGATTATAGTCATGTGCACCATGTACTGCTTCCTTAATGCTTTATTTAATAGAAAAAAAATAAGTTAAATATTTAACTTATTTTAGAAAATAATATAAAATGATAATTACATTCTATAAAATTTTATGATATTCAATTTGACGATTTTCTACAAATAAAAGACTTTCTAGGAAAAAAAATAAATTATGAAAGCTGACTTAATAGAGGAATAACCATTCAATAATTTGAAAAGTTTGTCAGTAAGCTAGCTTTAAACAAAGATTAGAAAAAACTGGAGAGGAAAAAGTTGCTCATTCCAACCAATTTTATTTATATTCTTCATGTTTCCAGAAACAGATCAATCCTTTTTGCTTTAACTATTATAGAATGTCTAGTGCTAGAAAAACTGGTTAAAAACAGAGAAACAAAAACCACAAAAACTGAAACGATGATTCAGAAGATAATTATAAATTGATTTTAATATGAACACAGTTATAAAAGTCATTAATGTTGGTAAGTCAAGCCCAGAGCAATACTTAAAGAATACTAGAGTTTAGTAATATTCTAGGCATGTAAAATATATTCATAATATAAAATCCAAAAAGATATAATTATGCCATGCCAAAGAATTGACAATTTTTCTCTAAGTGATGGATTTATGAATGTTTTATTTATATTTGTTTGTTTGTTGCATAACTGGGGATTGAACTCAAATCTTTATGTTTTTATGTATTAACACTTTCCAAATTTTCTACAGTGAATGTGAATTGCTTGTGTATTTTAAATAACTAAAAATAGCACAGATGGCGTTTGATG
Organism: Ctenomys sociabilis; assembly: GCA_004027165.1. NCBI lineage: Eukaryota > Metazoa > Chordata > Mammalia > Rodentia > Ctenomyidae > Ctenomys > Ctenomys sociabilis. The sequence continues at coordinate 20,893 of PVKA01031237.1, forward strand.
ATCCTTGCCTTACGGTGTACATTGAAGTCTAGTGGGAGACTCTCCCCACTGCTCACTTACTTCCTGCTTTCACCCATTCATTGAACTCTTTATGTATTTTTTCCACATGATTATACTTTCTGAATTAAACTGTGTATATAGTATTTTGATAGAATTTTAAGTGGTATGTTTTAAATATTTAATATATAAATTATTATGATTAATATATTTTAGAAATTATATTTACTTTATTTTATCATTTTGTTCCCACTGTATCTTAAAATTTAAACTATTATTTTTAAAGAATGTAATGATTTGTTGCTTTTATTTATAGGTCTTTTAATATAATCCCTAGCATCACGTGACAGGTTTTAAAAATTTTATTGGCAGTATAATTTTAAAAAAAAAAAGACTTTTACCAGATATCCTGTAATTCTACTTTTTAAATGTAACAAACTGAACATTTTTTCCTTAGTTGCTAAAATTTTTTTTTGTTCATAATTTATTGAAACTGTATTTTCTTTTTCTTAGAATAGTAATAGTAACAAAGGTGAAGATGTTTTTTGTGATCCTGAAGATGAATGGGAACCTGATATTACAAGTGCATCGGTCTCTTCATTTTCTAGAAGGAGGTAATAATACTTTTGTTGTTGGTTTTTTTGTTCTGAATATGTGAGAAAAAGAGCGAGAGAAGTAGAGGGAGGGATCAAGGGAGACAGAAAGAAAGGAGAGCAGAGCATTTAAAAAAAAACTCTTGCAATGGACAAGTTTGTGAAGGGAACCAAAAATATAAGTGGAATAGTATATAGGTGATTAAATTACTAGAACATTAAGTTGCTTATCAGTCTGTTAAAGAAACAAAAATGTTTAGTATTTTATCATAAACTTTAAGAACAACTTAGAGTCACATAAATCTAATTTCCTATAAAAAGTGTTGCTGTTAAATTACCCTACGTAATATTTTATTGTAAGCTATAGAATTTCAGTACATTGAGGTTAGTATGAGCACCCAAAAGAATAAATCATGGCAATGCATAACTTCTATAAATGACAAATGTGACTTATTAATTTAAATCAAAAGATTTCTATAGTGAAGAGATGATGTTCAGGGAAAATCTAGTTCTGCTTTGCCCCACACTGCTAAGACTATAGAGGCAAACAGTTCAGACAGACCTGCTCCTCACACTAGGAACAGTTTTGCTCTTTTGTTTTTAAATAAATATTTCCATGATGACCACTCTTTGGCATGTCCTTAGATAAAAAAGATGAATACAAAATAACACTTTGTAATAACACTTAGTAATATTCTAGGCGTGGTGGCACATGCCTATAATCCCAGCACTCGGGAGGCTGAGGCAGCAGGATTGTTGTGAGTTCGAGACCAGCCTGAGCTACAAAGTGAGCGCGAAGCCAGCCTGAACTGCATAGTGAGAACCTGTCTCAAAAAGACAAAAATAAATAAATAAATAAATAACACTTTGTGCTTCTGGACCTGGAATCAAAGAAAGTAGAGGCAGGGCAGCTAGTGACTCCTGAGCTAAGGCCAGGAGGAGGACTCGAAGGAGAAGCTGGCTTTTTGCATATTTGTATGCAAAGTACACCATCGGTGTGGCCTCATGACTGTGGGTTTGACAGTGTTGACTGGCTCAAGTGCCAGGCTGGGTTTTAGATTGAATGACTACCTAGAGGAAATGAGGTTCCCTGAGATTTTTGAGCATAATAAATTGCAGGATCCCAGGAAGCACATATGTGTATATTCAGGTCTGAAGCTTGGAAGAGGGTATGTAGGCACTATCATTCCAAGACTACTTATTGACTGTGTTCAAAGCATAGATCTCATTGGTATTCACCACAAACTTATGAAGTAAGCAGTGTAATTAACTCCCATTTTACAGATAAGAAACAGAATAAATGCAGTTAAATAATGCATCCACGTCACGGAGCTTCTGGGAGAAAGAGCTGACACTCAAAGTTTGTGTGACTCCACATCTCCCACTTTTCTTCCATGTTGCTTCTCCATTGCACATGAGAGAATGGCACCTTTCTGATTAAATTGTTTGTCTGTTTTAAATTTCTTTGCCTTCAGTTGCAGCTCAGGATCCACCTGGGTTTGTAAACAGTTTTAGGCCTCTTGTTTTTGACAAAGCATATTTTAAACTCATTTGCTTTCTCAAAGAGAATGAGCTACTTTGTAGTGCAATATACTTTTCTAGGCATCAGCTTTATTTGTTATGTCTTACAACTAATCTACAGTAAGAAGCAGCTAAGACAACACAAGCATTATCCTGAATGAAATATAAAAACATATTCTCCACACAAATTCTGAACTTCAACAGTATAGGAAATCTGTCTGCAATGTGGTATCATAAGAAGGTCACAGGCTCCCATGTCTGAGCTCTGGGCTCTAATTTGTGCTCAGTGCAGTCATAGACAAGTGTCTACATATATTGAGGGATCAGTTTTCTCATCTTTAGAATGGAGACAATAAGTATCTCCTCTCTGGGATTTGTCAGAAAGTTAAGTAAGGTCCTATGCTTGTAGCACCGTAGCATCTCTGGCTGCTTTTGTGACCACTATGGTTTCTAATACAGAACTAGTGATGATGGCGTGACATAGTTGTGAAGATAGCAATAATGTAAATAAAGCTGCTACTACCCAACCTAGAATAATACTAACTTCCCAAAAATTTAAACCCAGACAAATTCCTTAGAGAAAGCTTTATGAATTTCTTTGGATTTTATATTGCTGGTTTCTTACTGTTTCCATTATAAGAATGTATGAACCTTATGTACCTAGAATTGTGTATTACTATATTAATACTAATAATCAGCACTAATAAAGTTTTTATCTATTTGAATGTTGGTGACATTTTATTTTTGTTGACTTCTAATTTAATTAGAAAAATAAATGAAAATGTAGAATATTACTGTAAAACTGAAGCTATTTTATAAGATTTTGAAATTGTTTTCATTTGGCAGAGATATTTTTGAGAACTTCTGTAATTTAAAAGTATCATATTTTTTAAAAAATGAATTGCTCTTAGTCTGAGACCTTGTGTATGAAGTTTCAGCCTTGTGAGGATGTTTATGACAGAATTGCAAACTCTGAGAATGTCTGCAGGTAATGGAAACACTGACAGATTCTTAATTATAGAACTGCCACTGGGCAATGAGATGCCACAGTTCTTCTGCAATAAAATAGGCTGGTTTTGCTGCCTATAAATTTTGATATGTCCTGTTGACAGTTAAAAGTAAATTTTCTTCTGTGGTTAAGTAAAAACTCTTTGAAAAGAATGTGACAAGCATTTTCTTTTTTGGATTTTAAACATTGTTTAACTGTGATAATGTTGTAAGAATAAGAGTTTTTACAAAAATAATATACCTTTTCATTTCACCCCAATTATAAAAACCGTAGTACTGTATTTGAGAATTGTTTTTTTTTTCTTTTTTGTCCATATTTCTGTGTTTTTCTTATAGTGATTCACAAGGATTATGTTTGAAACATTTCATCTGCTACTGATACAATGCTTTTGTTTAACAATCTATTCAACTGTAGTATTTTTCTTTGGTCAACAGTAGCAGAAAGTTTTATTAGGAGAAGACACCACAGGATTGGACAATATTTAGATCAAGGTCACTACTCCAGTTTTTTCATTGACATCATGAGCTGGTCTTGGAATTTAGAAAAACTGCTAGAGGAATGGCAACATGGAAATAGGTCGCTCCTTCCAGGAGTAGAAAGGATAGGCTCCTTTTTGGAGAACCACTTTGCACACTCAAAGACAGATTTGTACACTTTTTTTTGGCAAACCTAGGGATTGAACTCAGGCCCTTGTGCTTGCCAGGGAAGTGCTTATTCCACTGAGCCATCTCCCTGGCCCCAATTTCTACACTTATATAGTCTGAGAGAAAAGAGCAGCTGGCATAGACTCATTGACTCAGTGTGTGCTATTGCTATACCTCCCAGGTGTGCTTTGCACTGCATCACAGGTATTTATTTTGGTGTGCACTTACCAGATCATTTCCCTGGTTACAGTCCATGGGTAATTCGCTTAGGATAGCTCCTTACCTGGCACACAAGGTCAGCCTCAGCCTGGCCCCTGCCCTCTGCCAGCCCCATTCCTTGCTGTTCTGTGTCCCACATCTCGGCTTCGGTCCTCAGCTTGTTTCATTTTTCCCATGTCTTGGCACCTGTGTCTCAGTTGCTGTCCTCTGCTTCCCAGCCTCTTCTCTGCCAGTTGAGCTAACTCTTATTCATGCTTTGGGGCCATTGTTTCAGGAAAGCTCCCAATTACTTGGGCCAGGCCAGGTTCTTCAGGATCTACCATAGCATTCTAAATATTTATCTCTTTATTGTAATTATCTGACTTCTTTTTTGTTTTAGAATTTAAGCTTAGTGAGGCCAGATGCTATGTCTCTTCCGTTTCAGTACAAAATTCAGAAGCTTTAAATAGTAGTGCTCAATAAATATTTATTCTACTTAATTAACTATGTGCTTAGAATATTGTCTACAAATGGTAAAATTGTTGCTCAGTGATGAATTTAGCCTTCGATAGAAATGGATATGTATATATGGATAGAAATACATACATATCCATTTTCTTCAGAGAATTTAAAAATAAACATTCTTAATAACATTATTCTATTTGTATATAACTGATAATATTTTGATTTATATTTTTTCAGGAGCAGGAGTTTGATGAAGAATAGAAGAATTTCTGACTGTTTACATGATATACAACTCCACCCAATTCAGAATCTGCGTTCGTCACATTCAGGTATTTTTGTTTTTCCCACCAAATTTTCTTGGTGAGAAAAGTACTAAGTCCTGGCTCTATCATGAATTTATTTTGTGTTCTTGTGGAAATCAATTCATTTCTTAGAACCTTCTGTTTTCTCAAAGTGACGAGTATGAATTAGATAAATGGTCTTTTGCACAATTCTGTACTCCGAAACATATTCTTAAGAGCTGGGTTTTATCCCAGTACCATAGGAAAGAAGAAAGGAGGGAAGGAAAAGAAGAAGGGAGAAAGAAAGATAGGAAAAGAAGAAAGGGAGGGTGGGGGAAAAGGGAAAGAAAGAAAAGGAAAAAATGGTTAAAAAGGTATGGCAATTAATACTTTGAATAATTACTGTGTCCTAATATTCATTTTACCTATAAAAGGAAAGATATATTAAATTTGTATGTATAACTATAATAATCTAAAAATTACTGACCCTGTGCTAAAACAGAATGTTCCCCATTCTTGTTTTTTTAGTACTAGAGATTGAACTCAGGGCACTGCATTTGCCAGGCAAATGCTTATTCTGCTGAGCTATCTCCCTGGGCCCTCTATTAACTTATGAACTTTATTCTACTTTCCTTTTTTGTTTGATACTTTTAATCACCTGTGGACTGGGCCAGAAAACTAATATTGCATATTAAGTGAAAATTATACTCACATTTTAGTACTCCAAGATAAAATTATTTCTGGGGGATCTGAATGCATTCTATCAAGTGTTTCATTTACTTCTATTTTGGGCAATTAATAGACTTTAGCCTGTCTTGACTATAGTATATCATGAGAAGGAACTATTCTAAAGTAGAGGTCCTTTTTTTTTTTTTTTTTTTTTT
>PVKA01031238.1:0-26448 GCA_004027165.1 Ctenomys sociabilis
CTCTCGCTGGGAGAGCTTGGCGCGGGATCCAGGAGGCCGCTGGAGTCAGCCACTGTCTCTGGCCGGTCTCAGGAGGCGGGTGCGGGTGGGATGGAGCAGGATGGAGGAGTGGGCTGCAAGGTCTCTGGCGGGTCTCAGGTGCTGGGCGGGGGCGGGCGGGATGGAGCAGGATGGCCTAGAAAGAGGCTTTTTGCTTAATCAAATTTCCTTCACTGTGGATTATACATGGCAATTTATTAAGCGCTACTTTCTGAGCTTTGAATGTTATAGAGGAAATCACCTGAAGCCACAGACCAGGAAATGTCCTGCCACATTTCTAGAAGACATGAAAATGGTTCATATCAAGTGACAATTTAGGGCCTGGGGATATAGCTCAGTGGCACAAGCACCTGCCTGGCAAGTGCAAGGTCATGAGTTCGGTCCCCAGTACCAGAAAAAAAAAAAAAAAAAAAAAAAAAAAAAAAAAAAAAAAGTGACAATTTATGTTGGAGAATTATTTGTAACATATTATTACTATTAAAGAATTATCATTCAATAATTATTATTAAAGGTGGTAGCTAGCCAATATTATTATTTGTTCTGTCAAGAGTCTTAGTTTTTACAAATCCCAATCCAAAATCAGATACCATTTGCTCTGAGATTTTTAAAGAAGGTTGTAATTTGGCTTTATTTTCCCTAAGTAAAATAAGGACAACTATTCTTAAGTAATACGACCCCTCCCACCATTGTTCATTAGACCATAAAGAGTTCACCTTGCACAAATGTACAACTTTATTTCAAAGTCATATTCCTAAGTCATTGTATTTTATGTGAAGATATTTGAAGATAACTTGAAAGCAGATGTTAGGACCTGCTTTCTGTCTTCTGAGACACTGCTGTGTTTGAAAATGCTATGGACCTCTTCCAGTAGTTGATAAGCAGGATTCAAAGCCTGCCAAAGAATATCCAATAGGAACCCATACACAGTCTTAAGGAGGCTGAGAACAGTACTGAAGTTGATACAGGTGGTACAAGAAAAGCTAATGTCCTGAATTTTCATCACAAAAGAGAAGGACAGGTTTCAAGTCATATTTGCTCAATATATTAATAAATTTGAAACTGAATTTAAAAGATTAACTCTCAATTCTTATATACTAGTTCTTTTTCTTCAAAGCACCTGTTTTATGAACAATATAGGCAAACAGGACTGCTTGCAGCAAACACATTAATATGCTAAGAACATTTGCTATTAACTTTACATTTATGATTTCAGTTTACTAAGCTACCTGAAGGTTCAATGATTTCAAAAGAAGCTATAGTTCATTTGATTATCGGAAAGGTCTCTTACTTTAGGAGAAAAAATGAGGTAAGGCTCTTTTCAAAGGTAACAATTTATTACTTTTAATGTCATAAAATATGCAAAAGTTAATAAAATTCTAAATTTGTAATTATAACATTGATGATGGAATTTTTAGAACAGTAATTGGGATAGAAATGAGTGAGAAAGGAGTGAATTTATAGTGAAAATTGGAGGAAAATCTGATGTTATACTCATCCAGAAATCTTGGAAATATTATTATAATTTTGAATTAAGATAGCAGGGATGCATGATGTGTGGGCATAATGTAAATATGTAAGTTAAAAATTATTGCATAAAAGGCACATCGCTATTAATCCCCCTCACAGTGCTACTCTCAGATCAAGCACACTTACATTATTCCTGCAATTTCCAAATTAGTTCTGGACATCCTCATTAGTGTCTTTACAAGGGGCGCTGAAAACATCTGTAGAGGGTGCTGCTACCTGGTGGCATGCAGTGGAAGGTAGCCTCCGCAAGGTGTCATGCTCTGTCTTTGCCCACTTTGTTCACTGCGTCCCTGTAGTGTGATTTCTGGCTCTTTCTCTAAGTCAAAAGGACCATAAGAGGTAAACATTTTGAATCAATGGAGGACATCAGGGCAGCCGAGACAGCACAACTAAGGATGTGAGACAGGACTTCTGGAACTGCTTTGGAAAATGGCCAGAATGACGGAATAACTTTGGACCAAGTAAGGGAGACTCAATGGTTCATGAAATTAGTTTAAGAGATACTATTGGCTATTGTACTTTCCGCCTTCACTTCCCCCTTTTATTCTGGTTTTCCTGTAATCCTTTCTTCCCATCTTTCTCTTTTTCCTTTCAGTTACTGTTTGCCTTCACAGTTTATTCATGAATGCTGAGCTCCATTATAACTGGTGGGGTAAGTGGGGAAATGTCAGGCTTGGTTTCTTCAAGTATGGGGTATACAGGCTTGTTGGGAGGCAGGACTTTAATAAGTGACCAGTGGTTTAAGGAGTCCTACAGGCTGTGTGGAGAGCAGTCTTTCTGGAGGGCAAAGCACTTTGCCCCAACTGTGCTCCTGTCTCCCCTTAGAGTCCATTAGTCCCAACAGCAGTTATTTTTCAAACAGGACTTCAAGCCCATCATTGTTCTGGGCACTAATGATCTGCCTTGTTCCCTATTATTCTATAACTCCTCTTCCATTCTCAAATTCCTCCTTAGGGGTGTTCATACAGCTCAGTGCCAGAAAACTTGCCTAGCATGTCTGGGGCTCTAGTGGGATCCCCTTTATTAACACCCTCCTGTTAGAACATTTTCATGACCTAATGGATATGAAACTCTCCTTTGAGAATCCTGCTGCTCTTATCTACGTAACTGCTCCTCACCAATACTTGGTATCCAGAGAAACAGAGATGGTGTTAGTACATTTATCCATGTGTTTATTCAACTGTTCACTATATATTCATTAAACATTTATTCAACAAACACCCAGTGAGTAAGGCACTGAGTTACGTTCTGCTTTAATTTTTTAGTCACTATCAGGAATTGACCAGTCAGTCTGGTCATTGACTTACAAACTCAGCCCTTAATTTTATTTTATTTCATTTTATTTATTTTCTTAATAAGTCACCAAACTGCCCAGGCTGGGCTTAGGAGGGTGGGCACCCAGCCTCGACCTCTTGGATGGCTGAGATTGTGGATGTGCGCTGCCACACCTGGTTTAGATTCTGTTTTTAGTATTTTTTTTTTCTCACATTGCTACCGTTGCACTCTTCTGCTATATATATGTCAACAGAATATATTACTCAGTGTCCCTCTGGTGCCTTTTTCTTCTAATCTCTCACTTCATCTGTCTTCTTCTCTGAAGACCTTGACTCCTGAGATGCATATTTCTATCACATCTTCAGCCATCTGCAAAGATAATGTCAGTCTTCCTGTGAGTAAAATATGTTTCCCAAAGACAGTTGGAAAACCCTTTATTTCCCTCTACAAAGAAATATCACTTGATTTTTTTTTTTTTCCATACAGAGCAAAATGAACTAGATAAAAAGTAACTGGTAGCTGCTGTTATCAGACTAACCCTCCCTTTTGTATTCAATGTCTTATTTGTCTACTTCATAGGGTATTATGACTTTTCTTTTCCTGGAATATTGAAGGTTAAGCTCAGGATCTTGTGCATGCGAAGCAAGCACTGTGCCACTGAGTTACTTTCTCGGTCTTGTTTATTTTATTTTTGAGACAAGTTATTATTATTATTATTGTTATTATTATTATTATTATTATTATTATTATTATTATTTTGTATTTTAGGGAAGGGTTTACAGGGTGTTCAGCGTCTCATTACTAGATAAGACTCATAGTGATCTGCCTATTTACAGCCTCCCCAGAGCTGGGATTACAGGCATGCACCACCATGCTCAGTTGAGACAAGTTCTTAATAAGCCAGCAAACTGCCCAAGCTGGACATTAAATTACTTAGGCAGGTTTTAAACTTGGCTGCTCTCAGCTTCCCAACTAACTAGAATTATATCCATGTGCTACCATACCTGTGTATTATCTTGATTTTTAATCATTTAAATTTTTTTAAGTGACTATAATGATACTTATATCTACTTACACTATATCCATAACTTTCCCAAGATGATTGAATAAACATTACAATAAAAATATGGATTGGATTTATGGACATTTTAGGGAAGTTTTTGTAGCTTTTTAGGACCAATAAAGAAAATAAAACTTGATTAACAATTTAGCCATAAAAGTCTTAGTTGGTTAGTTACAAAGTTACAATGAATAATTCCTTCAAAATTCTAGTGGGATGCACTATTAAACTGATCTTAACTTTAATTTATTACTGTGAACAAGACTTGAACTCTCATATTTGAAATAACCTAATAGAACATTTTAGTGACTATCTTAAAATTTGATTATATGCTATATCATTAAATTAATTAACTCTAGAGAAACGACTTTTTATGATAGTAGTAGCCCCTTTTTAGAGCAATGAAATTTAGTTAATAGCAAAGTTAATTTCATACCATATTTGCTTGAAATATAAACTTAGCATATTTCTATCGACAGAAATGTTTAAACTTTCTGATGTTAACAAGTTTAAAGGTAACATTTTTATCATATTTGCAGGTACTGAATCTGTTTGTGCAATAAGGATTTGATGATATTTAGGCATTCATTAGTACTAGGAATAATTAGATGTGTATCTCCTAGGTAACATGAAAATTCAAACATCTTTTCTCTATGTAAATAGCCTACCACAAATTTATAATTGCTAAAAAGTTATAAACATATAAATATAGCTTTTAATCATAACATGATGACCTAATCGTCAGATCTGTAAACAAAAAACAAAAACATAAACTTAAAAACCAGCAGAGCACAGTGGCAGCATCAAAGAACATTTCTGGTGAACGTCATCTCAATTGTTTTTGCATTTTGAGATAAAATGTGTCAGTAGATTCAAGTTAGTCCTGAATTTGGGATCATGTTTTAGAGTAAGTGTTGGCTTCAGATCTTTGTACAGAGATGCACTTTGTATTTCAAAATTTAATTTCTGTCCTTATATTTTAATTGCCTTGACTGTTATTAGTATGATTTTGTTTAAGATGGATCAGAAATAGATTTTTAGAAGAAAATTACATGTTAACCATCATAATCTCCAAACTCAGGTGTACAATAAATATTTTATAATTTGTTCTTGAAATGGATACTGTTCCAGTTATGATATATTGCTGAATTATACTTAACAATATTTGTTTGTGATTTTTGCATCAGCTTTTGCAATCAGGCTTGTGCTAGTGATTCCAAATAAGTTTGAGGACCTTAGTCTTTCATTCACTTAAATGCATTTATGTTAGCACTTTATTATACCTATCTTAAATATTAGGAAAAATTCATGTATAAAGGTATAAGGGTAGTTCAACAGTTATATTTTTGGGAAAGGTTAAAAATATCTATCTTCCACTCAGGCTCTGGAAGATAGGTCTTTATCTTGGTCTTAACCATCCAGCAGGAAAGTATAAAAATGAGATATATAATGTGGGGCCTTGTGCTTACGCACAAGGAATGGGATTTGATTCCTGGCACCACAGACCACACTGGCCCTCTGCCAAGCAGGCCATTGAAATCAGGCATGGTGGCACACGTCTGTAATCCCAGTGCTGGGGAGGCTGAGACAGGAGGATCGCTACAATTCTGAGCTGCAAAACAAGACCCTGTACCAAATAAGCAAATAAATAAAATATTAAAAAAATACAGTACTCAACTAGGTCCTAAAGAATATTGAGTCTGTCAGCCAACTTCTTAGTGTCAGTTATTGAATCCAGAACATGGTGACAAAGCATTTCAGCATGCTGAGCAAGAGCAGTTATCAATTTGAAATACTATGTCTGTAGAATAAAGGGGAAGATATTGTTAAATAGATGAACATGGCACATATTTACTACCAGTAGATCTCATTTCTAAAGTATTCAATGCAGGAAGGAAATCTTAATGAGCAAGGTAAATCCTAATGAAGTTCATTCTTACTATTTGCTGCTGCTATTTTCCACAAAGCATAACTACAGAATTAATAATTTCTGAACTTGGTGACAGAATCAAACGCAGTCCAGCAATCTACAATAATAGTGAGTTATCTGAAGAAGTTGTTGACTATAGCCATTTACAGCTCAACTTATTATTACGGCCCCACATTATATATCTCATTTTTATACTTTCCTGCTGGATGGTTAAGACCAAGATAAAGCAAGACCTATATAACGAAAGATGTAGCTTTTATATCTGATGAGGTCAGTCAAGTCCCCTCAGGGTTTATCTTGTAATCCTGTACAAGATAGATCCTTTGTTTGTGTCAGCCATGTGGATGAGTCATGGCCATTGCTTGACCAGTTTGCTCTCTGTGAGAGCCTGAGAGAAAGTTTTCTTTCCATGTGACTCTTCCCAGGCACACTATACACCATTGATCACCTTCCTCGCCGAGTTCAGGTACCTATAATGGTTTCATGGCAATGCAGTGCCCATCTTTGACAGGTCTAGACAAAAAAAAGGGGGATACAAAGGAAGAACCATGATGTGTTTGTATAAACAGTACAGTTAGGATAAATATGCAGTGCTTCTGCATAATCCTATGAGAGGCAAGGTTTGCACTGACAGTGGTTGGACAGGATATTAGGTCGGTTTCTAGTACTATGGACAACCACTAACAAAGTAGAAAGTATTAATTATTGAAACTGTGCTATAATTCAGCTTTAAAAAAATAAGATAAGTATACAGCTACATTCTCTTAATTCATCGATTAGAGACATCCTCTATAATAGTGTCTTTAAGTAGAATGTCATGTATGTACCTTGAATGATAACAAACCATTACAAAAACAATGGTTGCAATGTATTAATTATTGAATCTGTCCTGTTAATTTGATCTGAAACTGTCTCATTGCTATTTGTTCTTCAATAAAAAAATTAAAAATAAATAAATAAAAAGTAAAAAAAAATAGAATTAGTTATTTCTGAAATGTTTATACAAGGTTAGGTTGTGAGAGTCTCTGATTCATAATGGTTTCACCAGCCAATCAGTATTGCATTATGAGTAAATCTGTTAGAAACACCTGATTTAACATACATAGTTTTTCGTTAACATTGAACTTACAGCGAGCAACACAATAACTCTTACCTGAAGAAAGCTTTTCTACTGAGTATATTTTGCCTTCTGAGTGGAATCATCAGCAAAACCCACAAAATGTGAAAAATGTGACACCAGGGGCATGTAAACGATGCATATTTACAAGATGTGAGCTAAACTATAAGCCTAAGTCACTTCTTTGGCCCAGCTGTGAAATCTGCATTGTGAAGTTAATGCTTTATTGTTCTGAATACAGGCATGTCCAGGTATGACTGTGAAAGTGCTATAGTATTCCTTGGGGAAAATTACCAGTTAGTGAAATTTACAAATATGGAATCCATGACTAGTGACACTTGCCTACCTAAATAATATTCAGAGCCAAAAAGATATAGCAGATATTTAAATACATTTCTAAACAAAATTGAGTGTCTTTTGTAATATTGCTTATTTTGAAAGATATAAATAAGACAAAACTGACAGCTGACCTATAATATTATAAAGGGAAATGATTGTAGTTAAAATAGATATAGTAATAGCATTCAATATCATTACATATACTTACTAACCATAGATTTAAATATGCATTTGAAAACTACCATAATTACTATGCATTACTTAAATTCTACCAGAAAAAAAAAACAAGGAATAAGTTCAATGTTTGAACTAAATAAAACCCAAAAAACTAAACCAGATAGTAGAAAAGTAAAAAATAAACAGAATGTGAAAAATAAGATGGTAGAAAGTAATCCATGTTAGTAATCAAAATAAACTTGAGTAAATGCACTTTCCAGTTATAAAGCTGCCAGATCTATTTATATCTTTAACAATCTATTAGGACCTATTTATAGTGACACAGTAAGGCTAAAATTTAAGTGTATACAAGGATAAGTGAGCCAAATACTATAAGCAAAATACTTCTGTAGGTATACCAATATCTGACAAAATTAATTTGAAGAGAAATGCATTGCTAATAATAAAACATTCACTATATATATAAAATGATTGCATTTCTAAATTATCAATATATGCAATGAATTTAAATTTTTATGCAGCTGAATACATAGCTTTAACATATGTAAACCAAAAATTATTAGGAGTACAAGGCTATTGATATGGCTTAGCAGACTAAGTGCCTCAGAGACCATGGTTTGATCCCTGTCACCACATGCTGCACCAGCCCTGTTCCCAGAGTTGGCCAGAGTCTGGGCATAGTGGTGCATTCCTGTAATTGCAGCACTAGGGAGGCTGAGACAGGAGGATCACCACAGGTCCAAGCTCCATAGTGATACCCTGGAACAATCAAATACATTAAAAAAATATTAGGAGTGCAAAGAAAAAATATAGAGCTTTGGGAGATATTAACATACTATTTTTAATATTCAATGCATCAATGAATAAAATGTCTATGAATATGGATTATTTCATCAAACTAAAGTGACTAGGTCTGTAGAATTTTGTGCTCCAAATATTAGGTAAATAATTATAATTATTTGGAGCATAAAATACTTCAAGTAGATAATTATATATATATATAAAATTATTGATCTAATACTTGGAGCATAAAAATTCTCTTCTACCATGTAAATGACACAAAACTATTGATAATACTCTAAATTGTAAAGAAAATCTTAAATTCTATCAATTATTTGCTATTTTAAATGCTCAATCAATTTTCCACTGATAAATTAGATTAATATCAACAATGGAACAAAATAGTACTCATTTAAATATCAATAAATGAATTCATACATAATGTATAGATCTAAGAAGGAATTACAGTGGCCAAATTCATATACTTTCAAGTAGATAATTAAGAAAATACTACTTTCCAAAAGAATAAGATAAATCTACTTAATTTTACCAAATTGTAAAGTGAAAAATAGAAGATTTTAATGGATATGAGGTATATATTTAATCCAGAATTTGGGGCACCTACGAGTAGGCTGTGATCTGAGTACTTGGTAACATAATTATGCATTAATTACTGTGAGAAAGAACACTTTGCATGTAGCCCAAGTGCTGAAATAATCCAAGCTGAAGTGCTTCGTATACAGCACTGCTTTTTACTATGCTACATTTGTTGTATAGATGATGCCTTTGTGCCATGAGATAGGGACCAAAGTACCACTGTGTGAAGTTGAGAAGCATTCTGCGTGGTTATTGACTCTTGGAATTTAAAGCAAATAAATGTCTCAGTATAGATTAAAATATAATTACAGAAAGTGAAAAGTACTAAGAAGAAAAGGTCGAGGTGTTAGCAAATTGAGAAAATAGAAGGAAGTAGAGATTTATTGGGAAGCAGTTGCAGGTTCCTTGTCCATGGAATAGTGGAAAGTGCTGTTAGAATTATACTGTGAGAGAAGAAGGACATGCTATGAAACACAATCAGTTATTAAGCAGAAAGTAGAGCATGCTGATTATGAAGGTTTTAGTGAAAGTGTTTTATTAAGAGAAACAGATATAACACAAGCTATACAAAGATACAAGAATTTACAAGATTGCCTTACAGTGGTCATCCCCAGAATCAGATGTAGAAGAGTGCAAGGGGTGTCTGCACACTGGAGCCCAAGGGATTCAGTCCAAGGTGTGGAGCTCACGGCACTGTCCCGTGCCAGTCCTATCAGCAGAACCATGATCTGTGATGAACGGCTGAAGATTCTTTACTGAAAGGCTGAAGGATCTGCACTGGGCGCCCAAGAGTCTGTGCTGGAAGCCAGGAGACATCAGAAGTGAAGACAAAGACTGGAGTTCCTCTGAAGAAACAGAAGCAAATCTGTGCTTCCTCCCCTGTCCTTCATACTCTCCTGGTGGGCCAGCTGCTAGCATGGATCTTCCAGGTCATAGAGTGTGGGATTGCCCATTTGGTTGAGATTCTCTTTAAACTTCCCAGAGTGCACAGTCACTCAGCCATTATAGTTGTATTATTAACATAACAATGAAAGTAATAGAATGCTTTTAGCATTTGAAACATCAGCCCATATGCTGGATAGGGAGCAGTCTTACTGGGGAAACAGTAAGGAAGTCCTTCCACCAAAGGAAGTCAAGAAAAAACTAGGGATCAAGGATGGCATGATGATGCTTTAGAGCAGCACATGGCAAAACGTGGACAGGTTTAAAATGCAATCTGGAGATAGAATTAACATGGCTTGGTGGGTTTTGCTGTACTAAGCTGAAAGCATTCTCATCTAATGGCTACTACTTTTCACAAAAGAGTGGGACAAGATTAGTAATGGAAAGTGACAATAGGCAGTCTTTAACCTTGGCTACAGGCTGCATTTCTCAAACATTTTCAAGGCACATTACTTCATCTGTTCTCTGAGGAATGATACAGGTGGCTTGGTGTAGAGCTCAGGCATCTTTAAAATTTTCTGAAAATATCTAGTGTGTGCTCCCACTTGGGGCAGGGGTAGAATGTGATGTACATTTGGTAATGGCAGAAACAGTGTTTAAGTGCTACCATTCTTTAGTTTCAAGAACCAGGAAGTGAACAAGTAAATCATTGTTCATTCCGGGATCTTTCTAGGCAAATGTGATGCAGAGGGCACGACATGAGGTGTTTGTAGGAGTGTGATTGTGATAATGTGCAATGGCATCTAAGCCAAATGAGCAAGGAAGGTGAAGTTCTGAGGCTTTGTGAGAAAGGAGAGGGATCCCTAAGGGCAAGGTTTCAGGCAGTTCACTAAATGACTCAGTAAGGAGGAGCCAGTGCTCACTTAACTGAAAATGACTTAGGGATTGGAAGTCAAAGGGAAGATTTGATCTAGACGTGACTGAGAGGAGGGCTCATCGCCTCCTCTAGGACAGAAAATAACAGCTGGGGTGACTGAAATGAAAGTGCCTCAGAGTAGGTCAATTAAAGAAGAAAGTGAAAGGGGACACACGAGAATAAAAAGAATTTTGCTTTATGTATGCTATCTTCTTCATTATTATTTTTTCTGAGATGTTTCCAATGAAAGCTAAGGGGAATATTGGAGGGTACTGTTAGTACTTGAGTGTTTTAATTCATCAGTAACTTGGAAATCAGTGGAAAGTCTTAGAATTACCTATAAAACAAGCAGCAAGACTGCTTTGGAATATCAATTTCAATTAAATCCTTACCAATTTTTAAATGAAATTTGTACTGTGGGTATAAGACAATATCAGATACCTTACTATCCCCATCATTGATTTCATTCTGTGTAGTCTAGTGGTTCAAAAGTATGAATGTTGCAATCACGTTACTCTAGGTTGACATTACAGCTCTGCCACTTACCAAGTACGACGCTTGGAACAAATTACTTAACTTTCTGTGATGCAGCCCCTTTATCTGTAAAGGGAGACAACGAAAGTTCCTACTGCAGGTACCATGTCCAGTTCTTAGAATATCATCTGGCACATAGAAACGATGTCTTAGCTATCATTTGAACCTATACAGGGCTGGGAGATGGCTCAGTGGGATAAGCGCTTCCCTGGCAAATACAGATTAACACACATCAAAAATTTTAAGACATGTTAAAAACATGTCAGCCACCTACTTAAAATCTTGAATGTCTTCATGTTTCGGGAACTAAGTCATGTTCTTTTCAGTGATCTGGTTCCTGGCTACTTTTGCAGTTTCTTTTTGGCGCTATTCCCATTACTCTCTGACCCCTGAAGGTTAGTGGTCCCATCTCCCAGCCACTGGCATTTGCAAAAGTTTATGCTCCACATAGCCAATACTCCTCCTTGGGGTGCGTTTGTGATCATAACTTCTCTGGTGCATTCAATTGAGCTTCCCCTGCCCTTTTTCTTAATGCTTCACATTTGAAAATAAGAAGGACTCCTATCCAGGCAGTACATTAAAAACAAAATCCAAAACCAAAAAAAAAAAAGAATCACAGCTTGAAACATGAAGTTCTCAGAAGTGCAACAAGACACTTCAGTATTTAAAAGTTAATCAGCATTTTAATTACTGAGTTTTAAGCTTTTCTTTAAAAATGAGAAGAAAAACACATTCATGCTGACAAATCAAGTTTGAGCCTGATGTTACTTGAAATGTCAATTAAAAACTCTTGAAAGAGAAACCAGAAGGGAAGAGATAATAACTGGGTAAGAAGAAAGGAATCCCCTGGGATTTTTGTCCTTATCTGATGGCCTACTTGTGTGGGGGGTTTTGGGGTTACCAGAATGCCAGGAATCGGAGGCAGGGCTCTGCACAGTGCTTTGGAAGAGCAGCAGCCAGAGGTGTCAGGATTTTTCTGCCAGCAAAATCTTTTGTTTTTGGCATGTGAGAAAGCTGAGCTGGTTGTAAGAGCAAGGTGACAAGAGCTCATGGAAGTATGGGCTTTGATTAGAACGTTGTTCTACATAAAGCTGCTTTTAGTCCTTCAAAATCCAAAATTGAGATTCAGAGTGGAGAGGAACCCAAGTACTCTTCCCTCTTGACACCCTCACATAATGGCTTGTTGAAAGGAACCATTTATTCCCACAGTTTTGACAGTTCTCAACCCAGGAGGCAGTTTGTTCTTGTCAGTTCCCCAGCCTTTTTCTGGCAATTTGAACTATTTCTTTGTGAGTTCTGTTCTGCTAGTAAGTCTTGAAAATTCTTCAGGGTCATAGAAGCCTGAGTATTTTCAGTGTTTAAATGATAGAGATTTTGAAATGAAAACTAATCTGTTTTCTTTTCTTGAGCAATGGAAAACTCCTAAGGCTATTCATTATTTTGTACTTTGTTGATCAATTTTTCATATGTAGCTGATCTAGACAACTTGTTAATCCATTTTCCTTCTGGAAGCTTTGTCATGGCCCTTCATTTACATATTGTAATGTTGCTGGCTTTGTCATTCCACTTATACAAATCTGCTCTGTAACCCTTTAAAGGCATTTGACAGCCCTGAGGTAAGGAAATTTCCAGAAAGCAGGTAGGTATTTTCCTGGGTTACAAAAGATCAGTCTAAAAATCCCCATTTCTGTACAGTGACCTGTGAACCTCTCCTGAAACCCCAGAATAGATTTTTTCTACAATAAAAGAGCAAAATTCTCTTAGGTTCATATGACTTAAATATATATGGCCAAAGAAATATAAATAACAAGAAATACAATATTATATAAGATATGCAAATAATCTTAAACTTCTCAAACCAAATCATTTTGTATTATAAGGTTTAATCAGTTAATAATGAGCTCAGGCTTTGGTTCTGCTAATGATGGGTTGATTTTCTTTTTATTTTCACTACCACCTACTGGTCATTAAATGCTCCAGAGAGCTGCCAACAGCTGTCATTAGTGTATATGGCCCTTATTAATTAAGACAAGTCAAAGCATCCAAACATAAATTAATGACTACCACTTTCATGTTTAAATAGCACCTTGAAAATAGTTCTAACACATTCCACATTTTAACTATTTGCTTATGTATCTGTCTTCCTAATTAGGTTGTTCCCAAGGTGAGGCCTATCTTAATCTTTTTGTTATTCCTAAGGCTTGTACATGTTCAGGTAGGAAGTCTAGACTCAATAAATATTTATTAAATGGATATAAATCTCTTATAGCTATCAAAATATGAAAAAAAGCTAAATCTCAGCTTATGGTTCTGGTAAATATTTCAGACTTTTCCCACAATTGCTATCTTGTTTGTTGCTGACTCTGAAGTTGTGTCAAGGTCTTTCATTTATGCAGTTCTTTCTTATGTAAGTGAAGAGATATAACAAGGAAAACTATTTCTCTAAAATAACCACTAAAGATCTTAGTTTCAAAAGCAAAACAAAAAATCTCCAACATATAAATTTTTAAGTGATTATACTTTGAATTTATACAGCCTATTTCATCCCAGAAGCTCCCTGTGCTTTTGGAGAATCAACTCCTTTGTCTTGACAAAAGTTTGGTGATAAACGGGGGATGGTATTATTTCACTGGTGGAAAAAAATGAGGCTCAGTGGGGTTAAATGATTTGCTTGGGGGCACACAGGGCTCATTCTGTGTTTGCTATTTGTTTAGAAGTTGCTTTTGAAAAGCATTGCAGCTTTTCTGTAGAGAGGCTATTTAAGTAACCATGGGTCAGAATCTTATCCTTGGGATTTCCTGTACAGAGGGCAAGTTAGAATGCTCATTATATGTTAGGCTGGGCATTTTGCCTACTACATCTTAATGAAGGTTTCATTTAGCTGGAGACAGAAACCTGGACAGTTTTCTTTCCCTGATTCTGATTCAGTTCATCTTTATCCTAACAGCTGGAGCTCTTTGCCCTCCATCTGAAATCCCTTTGTTTTCAAAGATGCTACGTACATACAGATTTATCTAGATAGAACTTGAGTTTTAAGCTTATTTTTTGAAAGCACTTTCCAAATGTTTTTCTCTATGTGTTGTTCTAGTAAGAGATTCTATCTGACTTATAAACACTTATTTGTTCAAGCAGGTATTATTCATAGCTATAAAAATTCTCACCGGACAACCCAATTATCTTCTACATCCATCCAGTGATGCTGGATGACTTCAGTTCAAAGCTTATTGAATGGTTGTCTTGTGACAGCATAGTGCTACCAATTATGTCAAAATAAAACATTAGTACATAACTTTACAGAATAAACAGCACTTTTACAAACATGATTTCACCAAATCTAGCACAATAATTTGGAAAAATGGGCAACATCATATCCATTTAGAGATGAAGAAAGCCAAGTTCAGGACATAGCTTGTAAATCTATGCAAATCTTACATGGAAAGCATGCAGCATGTTGTAGGGCTGGAATATGAACTGTAGATTTTACTGTGCCTTCCATATCATTATTTTCATCTTCATAGACATGATACCAAAGCTTGATGGATGTCCCAGATACTTTGATAAATATTTTTATTAATTTATATTCCTCATTGAAGGCAAAATGTTGCTATCTACTAAATGCTAACTATCAAGCCACCATTATGATATGCACTTTTACATTTCATTTAATCTTAATCTGAAAATACTGCAGTCACATGGTTAGATTCTTTGGTGAAAGCCACACAGTTAGCAATGGTAAATTATCTGTATTCTTTAATTTCCATTTATTTTTGAGGTTTCATTGACATGCCAAGAGACTAAATAAATCATACTTTGGAGTGAAAAAGAAACAATACTTTCTGTATTCATGGTTCATGAAAAATATTGAGAAACATCATGATTTTTCATGTAGACAATTATAAATTGAATGATTCTTTACAAAAACTTTGTGAAAATTCTAAGACAAAGACATTGAACAACCTCACCATAAGAACAGGTACAAACAATGCTTATATAGGTGTTGTTATGGTTTATGTGTAGTTGTTGATCCTGCCCCCAAAGTTTCATGAAGTCATAGGTATGTCTTTTTGGAGGTAATTGGATAATGCAGGTCTGCTACTCATCAATGAGTTAGTCCATTGATGAATTCATAGCTAAATGAAAGGAGTGAAGCAAGATCTAAAGAGGAGGCTCATGGAGGGTGTGGCTTGCACAGGTCTGTTTCCCTTCCCCACTGCACCAATTACTCGCTCTGCTTCCTTCTGCATGTCTTGAGAGGCTGTTCCTCCACTGAGCCTCTGCCATGTGGCCCTGATGTGAAGTCAGCTGACTGTGGTCCAAAATGTGTATCAGTTGAGCCAAAGTAAACTTTTCCTCTTTTAAGTTTCAAGCAACAAGAAAAGTGACAAATGAACAGGATAATATTTTACCAAAGTATTCACAAACCAAATCCTCCATATATTAAACCTACTATACAATATGGCTAAATGTGATTTATCATAGAACTGCAAAGTTAGATTAACAACTCCAAATCAACTCCATATCGATACGGTTAAAAATCATCTTAGTAGATGCTGAAAAGGACTGTGATATAATCCAGCATTAGTTATTGTTTTAGTAAGTGAAGAATGAAAAGCTCTCAGGAAGCTAGGTATAGTAGGGAATTTTTTAAACCTAAAAAAAAATCTGCAAAAATAAGCAAACAAACAATACTATCATAGTTAATGGTGAAAGATTGAAGACTGCATAATTTTCTCTAAGACCAGTTACAAAGTAAGGATGCCAATCTTGCCATTTCTATTCAAATGTGTATATTCTAGGTAGAATTTAGCAAGACAAAGAAGTGAAGACAACCAGATTAGAAATAAAAATGCCTGTTTGTTTTACAGATGTTTTGCAGATGATTTTAGATACTGAAAATTGCAATGAGTTTACTGAAATGATCTTGAAGCCAAAATATGAGTTTAGTAAGTTGTAGGGCCTGAACGAAATATGATGTGAAACAAAGGACACTCTGAAAACAACATTATTTATTACGGCATTTGTCTTAGTTACTTTTTCATGGCTGGAGCAAAATGCCAACATGCAGAAGTTAAAGAAGAAAGAGTTTTTCTTGTTTAGCTCATAGTTCGTAGAGGTTTCCTGCTGGGGCACATGGAAAATGATGAGGGCAGTGGGGAAAGTCATGGTGTGGCGAGCAGTCATGCAAGCGGCGAGGGCTCAATCAACAGGCAGATGTATAACCAGGCCATACTCACAGGGACCCACCTCTTCCCAGCAGAGTGTACCTTCCAGTGTAACACCCAGCTATTAACCCGCCAGCAGACCTGTCAGGTCTCACACACTCAGCATCCAGTTACCTGCCAAGACCTTCACCTAGGAGTGCATGAGGCTTTGGGGGGGGGGCCTATATAAGCAATAGCAGCACTAAAATAATAACTAGGAAAAAGTTAAATAAATGTAGTTCAGTATTTGTGCACTGAAAACAATATTTATTTAAATAAATTGCAGACCTAAATAGATGGGAAGATGGCTACATGGATTAGAAACTAACTAACATTTTCAAATGGAAATACGATTTCTAGTGGAACATCTTTCAAAAGCTATGCCCACTTCCTACGCCTTGAGACCTCTGAAAGTCCCTTTATTTGTGAAAAGTATCTTTACATATTTAGTTAAGGATTTTGATATGAAGAGATCATTCTGGATTATCTAGTTGGTCATAAACCCAATAACAAGTGTTCTTAAAGGAATGAGCAAGAGGGAAACTGAAAATAGAGACTGGCAAGATGGGATCATAAGTCAAGACACGCCGATAGCCGCCAGAAGCTGAGAAAAACAAAGAACCAACATGTTCTCTAGGGATTCTAGAGAGAATGTGACTTTGTCAACACCTTGATTTTAGAATTCTGGCTTCTACAAATGTGAGGCAATAAATTACCATGTTTATATGGCAAACACAGGACATTAATACACAGTCCATGTTAAAGATTTAATAAAATCCCTGTTAAAATCTGAATTGGCTTTGTTTTGCAATAGACAAACTTTTCAAAAATTCATATAGAAGTACAAAGAAAAGAACCCCAAAATAACCAAAACAATCTTGGAAAAGAGCAAAGTTAAAACATCTATACTTCTCCATTTTAGTAGACACTGAAAACTTACAATAATCAAGGTAATATGGTATTGGTAGCATGTTAGACCCATAGTTTCATGGAATAGAGTTTAGGGTCCAAAAACAAATCATGACATTTATGACCAACTGACTTTAGATCAGGATTCCCAGACAATTCGGGGGGTAAAGAATAGTCTTCAAAGGTTGAGAATAAGGAAGAGAGGTAAATGCAAGGAAACAGTGGAGGGGGTGTGAAAGTGAATGAAGCATATTGTGTGAGTATGCCACAATGAACCTTGGTATGCTATACAGGTTGTATCCACCAGGAAAACAAACAAACAAACAGCCCACAATAATCTCCAAGAGATGTACTTAGAAATAATTCCACATGTTAAGGAATTAGTTTTAACCCCTATTCTACACTGTACACAAAAAATAATTCTAAATATAAAAATTAAAGCTGATAAACTCAGAAGAAATATACAGTAAGCTAGGGTTATTAATCCTGGTTTAAAAAATGGATCTTCAGTCTGCCTAAATTGTAAAAGAGAAATAATTGTGAGTTCATTAGATTTAAAAACTTCATGTTTCAAGAGACACTATTAATTACATCAAATATGTAAAAAAAAATCTTAATTCATAGATGATGTGGATAAAAGAACCCGTCTCAAGTCCCAGAGATTTAATAACTCCTTAGTCTCCACCAGATCAATTTCAGAAGTTCCCTGTCCACCTCACTGAATCAGCACATTAGCATATTGAGCTTGGTGTTTTCTTTATAAACCTGTCTTCTTCTTTAATTCTGTGCCTCAGTTATATTTATGACTGTCTCAGTTACTGTTCCCTCTTTGCTGGGACAAATACCCGACACTCAAATTGAAGGAAGGAAAGGTTTATTTAGCTCACAGTTACTGGAGGTTTCAGTCCACACTCAGCTGGCTCCAAGGCAGAGGGGCACAGGGCAGAGAGCAGCCTTTCATGGGGTTGACAGCACAGAGGAAGAGTCAGCTCAAGAGGAGTGGTAACTTCTCTCCCCTCCTTACATTGCAATGCAAATGACCTGCCCCAGGGCAGGTGCAACACCCACACCCACAGTAATCAACCACAAACTCCAGAAGCTGCCCCATGACTGCTTGATGCTTTGGGGGGATACCTATACATAAACCATAACATTCCACCCCTGGACCCCCCAAAATTCATGTACCTCCCCTTGTGCAAAAGCCATTCTAGTCCATCTCTGAGAGTTGCCGAAGTCCCAACAGTTTCCGCGTTGCTGAAAAGTCCAAGTCCCAAGTCTCCTCCAAGATCCAATGCAAACTCTCAACTGTACAAGCGAAAACTTAAATGCTTGCAACATTCAAAGGCATAAGATAAACACTGCCATTCTGAAAGGTATACACAGCAGGATAGCAAGTACTGAGACCAACTCAAGCCCAAAATCCAGCAGGGCAAACATTAACTCCTGCAGCTCCATGTTGGACATCAGAAGCAATCTATGCTGAGTTGTGAGCTCCAAAGGCCCTACATGGTGCCATCGTCACAGCACTCTTGGTGGCAGCTCCCATAGCGTCTCTCTTAAGCTGGCTTTGCTCCCTCCTTGCAGTTTCCCTTATATGATCCATGTTCCTGGCTTTTCCACTCTTCTGGGGTTTCCACTGAATAGGCTTCTCACTCACAGCCTCATACACTGCCCTCTCAGGGGCACCCTGCTCGGCCTCCCAGGACTTCCTCTGAACTCCAGGTGGAAGCCTTCTGAGCCTCAGAGCTCCTGCATTCTGCATGTACCTGAAACTAGCACCACATGCATGATGCCGAGGTCTGTTGCTGGCTGGAGCAGTAGCCAGGTTTTCCTCTCTTGGCTGTAGGGGTCGAGAACTTGGATCTCTGAGCACTCTCACCCTGATTCAGGGGAATATACTCTCCGTGCCTGTGCCATTCTAGAAGCCGGTGCCATTCTGGAACCTGGTGTGGCTACTGCCCACAGTCTGGAACATGGAGCTCTGTGGCTTTCCCCTCAAAACAAAGTCCCTGACCTTTGCAGTTCTAGGGCTGCAAAAGGTAGACACCTAACACCTCCTCTGATGCCCTCAGGCCATCCTTTCCATTCTCTTGTTCCTTCCCAGCAATAGAGAGCCCCTCAGTCTTTGCAGTCCACAGCTTTGTTGGAGCTTCCTTTCTGGCCAAGCTCACATTTTAAATCCTCCTGCTGGACTCCTTGCTCTTCATTCTCAACATAAATCTGGCTAAAAACCCCCAGTAACAGCCGTGCCAGCCCCCCAATATTTGGCTGCTTTGAAATATCTTTTGCCAGATTAATCAGTCCACCATGCTTAAACACACTCTCAGGCAGTCTCTGGACATGAGCAAAATGCAGACAACTTTTCTGCCTAGTCAAAACACAAATTATGCAAAGTCTAACAACCAGTGCAGTCCTTCTTCCCAGCAGAAACCTCCCAGCCAGGTCTTTTCAGGCTGGCTTTCCATCAGCCTTCTGGTCTTCTCAGCTCTGAGCAGGATTTCCCATACAGAACAAAGCTGAAGTTATTCCAGCTCTTTACAAGTACACAACATCTCTGAACCTTTCCTATCTCTTCCCATAAATCATTCATTCCCAAAAGATAGCAATCCACATGGTCAAGTTGAGCCACAGCAATGACCCCACTAAGTAACTAAGGCAGAATCTGGTACCTGGAGAGTGAGGTTATTGCTGTGGCTATACCTGACCATGTGGATTACAAGACTTTGGCAATGGCTTATGGGAAGGGATAGGAAAGGTTCAGAGATGTAGCCTATAAGTGAAGCACTGAAATAGCTTCAGCTGTTCTGTTTGGGAGCTTCTGGTCAGAACTCAGACCAGAATGCTGATAGGAAGCCTGACTGTAAAGACCAGGCTGGGGAGGTTTCTGCTGGGAAGGACAGCATTGGTTGTTGGACTGCAGATGATTTGTGTTATGGCTTGGCAGAGTGTCTGCATTTTGTTCCTGTCCAGAGACTTTGCCTGAGACTGAGATTAAGCACCGTGGACCAGTTACTCTTGAAAAAGCAATTTCAAAGCAGCCAAATATTGGGGCAGTAGCGTGGCTGCTGTTGGGGGCTCTTAGCCAGATTTATATTAAGAATGAAGAGCAAAGAGTCCAAAAGGATGATTTAAAATGCTGTGAGTTTGGCCAGAAAGGTCAAAACTTCAGGAAGTTTTGGGAGCTTCAGGAAGGCTGTGGACTGGGAAGAGAAAGTTGAGAGGATCTCCATTGCTGAGAAGGAACAGGGGAGTGGTAAAGATGTCCTGAGGGCATCTCAGGAGGTGGCAGGTTCTTGCCCTTTGCAGGTTCAGAATCACAAGGGTGAGGGACTTTGCTTTGAGGAGAACGCTGCAGAGGCCCATCTTCCAGAATGGAGGTGGTGGCCACACTAGATTGCAGAATGGCGCCAGCACATGCAATTTGTTTTTTGGAGTCAGGGTCAGAGTGCTCAGCAATCCAGGCACTGAACTCCTACAGCAAAGAAGAAGAAACCTGGTCTATTGTTCCAGCTGGCCACAGCCCTTGGCATCACCCATGTGGCTTTGGTTGTAGGCGCATGCAGAATGCAAGTGTTCTGAGGTTCAGAAGGCTTCCACCCAGATTTCAGAAGAAGGCCTGGAAGGCCAGGCAGTGTGCTGTTAAGAGGGCAGTGTGTGAAGCTGTGAATGAGAAGCCCACTCAGTGGAAACCTCAGAAGTTTGAAAAGGCAAGGAATGTGTATGATGTAAGAAAAGCTGAAAAAAGGGAGCAAAGTGGGTCTGAGAGAAAAGCCTTTAGGAACTACCAGCAGGAGTGCCATAGGGGTGGAGCCACATATGGCTTTTGGAACTCACAACTCATTACAAGGTGCTTTGGGTGGTCCACAGGGAACTACAGGGCTTAACATTTGCCCTTCTGGACTTTGGGCTTGTTTTAGTCCCAACTGCTTGTATCCTGCTGTGTAAACCTTTGGAATGGCAATGCTTATATTGTGCCTTTTCATGCTGGAAGTGTTTAACTTTTCATTCTTAGAGGATGTCACAGCTAAGAGTTTGCATTGTATCTTGGGAGCTTGGGACTTGGACTTTTCAGTATTCCTGAAACTGTTAGGACTTTGGCAGCTCTTAGAGATGGACTAAAATGTGTTTTGCGTAAATGGATGTGCATAAGTGTTTGGAGGGCCATGGATAACATGTCATGGTTCTAATGTTATACAATGTTCAAGTTGTAAAATGTTTTAACATATCTATATACCTGGAAATTGGGCTTAAAAAAGTATATGTATAGTCGCCAAGTTGACAAGGGGTAGTTTGTGTTGGTTGATACAATGTGTCAACTTGACTGAAGCAGCTTCAGGAGTTCTCAGCTTGGGGGTTTAGCCCTGTAGGTGGGCAGGGCCCGGGAAGTCTTCTGAGGAGCTTGATCTGCACAGCTGCACCACTTTGGAGAAGCTGTTATCTTCACTGTGGAGCGCCAGTCTTCCCAGAAGGCATAGAAGGAAGAGAGAGGCTTCATGGATACTGCAGCTGCTGATCCTCCTCTGCTCTTCATTGTTTTCTGATGCATGAACTGCTATCGATTGCCTTGAAGCCAGCAGAATATGGACTGAACCCTCCAGTAACTGTGAGCTAAATAAACCTTTCCTTCTTTCATTTTGGGTGTTGGGTATCTGCCCCAGCAATGAGAGAAGAGTTACTAAGACAATGACAGTGCTGATTACATTTTCCTCTACAATATTCTGAATTCCCTAGCTCCTCTATTTTACCCTCTTAGAGGAAATAAGTGCTGGAGGAGCCTGCCGACATGTAATCTTCAGATTTGCATGTAAACCAGGATCCAAATTGAGGCTGTTGTTAAAATCTTCTGTAAGTCAGCAGATCTGGAACGGACCTCATTTAGGTTCTGTTCATACAGCAAGTGCCCAAGTCATTTGTCAGAATAAACTGTGTTTTTATTTTGGGCCATACTGGGGATGGAACTTGGGATCTTGTGCTTGCCAGGCCAGTCTTTATGCCACTGAGGTATTTCTCCAGCCCAACAGAACACGCTTTGAGTTACAAGTCTGTAAGAGAACACTTGGTGACAAAATAATGTGAGATCACTTAGAACCACCGCAAAGCAACCTCTTTCTGATTGAGCCTGTTCTTCTGCCTTCGTATTATTGCCTTTCTGCAAAAGAACACTGCACAGCTTTCTGCATAGACTACTTGAAAGTTTCATCCTCTTCATTTAGGCCCCTGCTTTTTTTTCTTTTTCCAGTCACTTTTCTTCTTGTCCTTCTGAAAGAGCAATCCTTAGCTTTGTTAAGTTCTAGAGGCAACTGTGGAGATTTTAAAAAATTCCAATGTTAGCTGGTCTGAGGTTTATGGGTTATTGTTAAACTGATTTTAAAAATTCCAATTTCTATTCCACATTCCAGAGCAAATAAATAACCCTATCCAAGACATAATCATCTTTAAGATCAGCCAGATAATTAAAATTTACCCTTAAGTTTGAGAATCTCTGATCCACAATGTAATGATTTTATATTTACTGAATATTAAAAATATGTGCAACTACTGCCAGACTTAAGTTTCTTATTATTTAACAACAACTTTTGTCTGTGTTTGTTTACATTTCCTCACTTTCTTAGCAATCATGCATTATTATTTCACAAGAATTGTTTACTATTTTTCCATCTTGAAATTCATAAAAATATCATAATTCATGAAGCCTCTGTCAATGTTTAAGAAATTTTTCTGCTGAAATTTTTCAAAATATTAAAAATCATCTAGAGATTGAATGGTTTTAGTTCTAGTTGATTATGATCTGACAATAATCTTTACTGAAATTTAAAACTTTAGGATAGCCAAATACTGAATTAAAAATTGTTGCTTGGCTGGGTGTGGTGGTGCATGCCTATAATCCCAGCACTCGGGAGGCTGAGGCAGGAGGATTGTTGTGAGTTGGAGACCAGCCTGAGCTACAAAGTGAGCTTAAGGCCAGCCTGAACTATATAGTGAGACCCTGTCTCAAAAAGATGAAAAAAAAATTTAAAAAAAAATTGTCGCTTGTTTGATACTAGTTAGGTAAAATTCTATGGATTGCAATTTTTATTGGTATTGGCTTTGTTTGTAAAGACAGCTTACCTTGCCATAGGTAAGAGCATTCTTTGCACATAGGACATTTATAATCCCTTTGGCATATTTTTACATCTTTTTTATCTCTTCTTTTTTTTAGTTTACTGGCAGGGAGAAGACTAAGTTAGACATTTAAGTTGCCTAACCTTCTTTACAGAAAAGCCTTATGTAAAAGAAAACTCACCAGTGTATAAGTTAGAAAATGATCTGAAAAGAGTGATGTATCTCTATTCAAATAGTCTTTCTCTATTTTATAATTTAGTGTAATCCAAGTAGATATTAATAAAGAAAATATAAAGAACACTTATTTCTATGAAAAATAGAATAAAATTTAATAACAAAATAGAGAGTAACAATGGTTAGTATACTATGTATACTACTAACCTAAAAAATAGCTAATACATTACTCAGACTGCAAGTCATAAATAAAAAAGGATTGTCTTGCAAAAGAGAATAAATGAATAAAAAGACTAAATTTAGTATAAGTGGTACAAATTGGTATTTATCTTAACATATCTTTGAAACATCAGAACAGATATTTCATGGAGTCATTTGAACTTCTCATTTCCTATTTATCCATTCTCTTTCTCTCCTTCTCCCTCTCTGTCTTACTCCTTTCCAGTACACTGATGCCTAAGTTCATGAATGCATCTGTTTTTGAACAATCTGTTTTACAAAAAGAAACATGTGGAGAAAGTTTGATTTTGCTCTAAACCTTTGCATCTGATGAGAAACATGACTGCCATCTTTCCTCGTGAACTTGGATGCCGTCAAAAGAGATTCTAGAGAAGAGTTGCCTATCAAATACTTTTCTGCTAGATAGATATATAGGATTCTGTTGTCATTAGTCAGTAGTCTTATGATGAGACATATAAAAATACCCCAGAGGTGAGTATGGCTGTATGAATCACAGCTCTGCAGACAATGATGCTTTGCTGTTAAACAGCTTCACCCAGAAGTACCTGGGACATTTATTAATACGATAAGGAATATCATACTAGGGTACAGTGTGGACCAAACTGGCTAAGGAAGGTCACTTCATTGCCCAGGAAGTTTGACTACATTCAGAGCAAAGCAACAAGCTTCAGGACAAAGTTTCCAGTGTTACAACTTCCCGCCCCAGTGTCTTCTCCACTCCACACAGGGCACTGCACTGGTAGTCCTGCTAGCACAAGTATTTAAAATATGTCAACTGCACATGGTAGTGTAAACTTTTAATGAGTTTGCATGAGAAATAAGAGGGGAAAATATACCAAAAATAGTTTGAAGCAAGCACCAATAAGAACAAATTGTTTTTCAAGAATGAGTAACAAAGTTCTCTCACTTGAAACTTACTCAAAGGTACTGCAACACAAACTAATACAGTCATAACATTCAACAGAAAGAAAAAAACATAATTAAAAAAACATGTGGTCATTTACCACAAGAAATTTTAGTATTTTGCCTTTAAGAAAGGAAATTAAAACAGATTTCATGAAACAATGTAACAGAAGACAATATAACACAGACTGAAGAAAAAAAACACAAGCTCATGCATGAGTTGTCAAAGGAAGCTGAAAGATTAAGAACATATCTATAAAAATCAGAAAATGAGAGCCAGGCCTGGTGGCGCAGGCCTGTAATCCCAGCACTCGGGAGGCTGAAGCAGGAGGATTGTTGTGAGTTCGAGACCAGCCTGAACTACAAAGTGAGCTTAAGGCCAGCCTGAGCTGCATAGTGAGACTCTGCCTCAAAAAAAGACAAAAAAAAAAAAAAAAAAAAAAAATCAGAAAATGAATCACAAAATTAGTGATTTAATTAAAACAAGGGCACACTCGAGAGTTGTGGACTGTAAGCTTATGAACTTATTGTAAAATCCTCAGGAAAAGAACAAAGATGTTTGGCTGGAGAGAGGATGACTACTGGTTAGGGACAACAGGACGACCACTACAAATTGGACATTTGATACAGAGTCTGTGGAACTCTGCGGTTCTCTGGCTGACAGAGAAATGAAATGTGATTCTTACATGATGTGAAAGAAAATCAGGAACAATGGATTTGGGAACAATGGCATTTAGAACCAGAAATGAGACAGCAGTTTCAGTTATAGGTTTTCCCTTTGAAGCTTTTAATGACTATTATTTGTTTAGTTGTACATTGCTCCCAATCAGGCTAGAAGCATCATAAATAAAGATGATTTTTACATTTATATTTGTATTTTGGAGGCCTTGACAATCTGGTGGACAATTTGGGTAAAGTGGCTAAATGAAGAACGTTGAGCAAGGAACACAGAAGCTGTGTCTGAGAAGAACAGAGCAGGAACAGGGCCTGTTGGTCACAAAGGAAAAAGGCCGTCAGAGTTAAAGCAGAGATTATAAGACATCTATCTCGAGTGACAGGAGTAAACATTTTATACACAACAGACTCTTCAATGTCAAATCTCAATCTCTTCAAATTCTTGAAGAGATCAAGAAAGGAGAGAATTTTAAGAAGGTGTTTGGTTTGTTGAGAAAAAGCCACTGCTGCAGTCTGTGTGTTTAAAATCAGTTCAAAGAAGAATCAGAGACCTAAGAGTAATGTGTTCTCTGCTGTCTCCTATAATTCTTCATGCTTTTAGGAAAACATCTAAAAGTAAAGTATTTTTACAAAGAGAGTCACAGTAATAACATTTAAAAACTTAACCTAGTCTCCTAAATGCAGAAAAATAAGTAACAAAGTTCCATTAAATATTAACTTGGAATAAATTTCCATTGTTTGTATTTTCTTTTATGTCAACAAAAATGTTCTGCGGTACACATTTGGGGAAAGAGACAGGCTCAGGACCACCCATGTATAGATCATTATTTTGTTGGCAGGAGGCAGAGCTGAGGTTTGACTTTGGGACTTCAAGCTCCTGTCCTGTTTTCCTTAAGACATTTTCATGCCAACACCCAGAAAATAATAGGGAAAATTGCTGTCATGTTTTTACTGCAGCAGGTGTAGATTATAAAAACAGCTTTGTTAACTTAATCATGAAAGAGAAAAGAAATGAAAATAAATATATTTAATATCTGTTGAAAGAAAAGTTTAGAGTTTTCCTACTGTTCA